>PVKA01000861.1:0-170644 GCA_004027165.1 Ctenomys sociabilis | reverse complement strand
AAGAGAAGAGAAGAGAAGAGAAGAGAAGAGGAAAGGAGAAGAGAGGAGAGGAGAGGAGAGGAGAGGAGAGGAGAGGAGAGGAGAGAAGAGGAGAGAAGAGGAAAGGAGAAGAGAGGAGAGGAGAGGAGAGAAGAGGAAAGGAGAAGAGAGAAGAGAAGAGAAGAGAAGAGAGAAAAAGGGAGAGATTTGATCACTTTTATTTCTGAATTTGCAGTGACCCATTTAGTCCCAAATTGTACAAGCATCTCACTGTTTTCCTTCCTCAACACTTCACTCTTTAACTCAGTGCTAACTGACATTTTCCTCATGTCTAAAGTTCACCAATGACCTCTGACTTAAATGATGAAATTTTCTCAAGTCAGTCCTCAGGCTCCTCAGCTCCCAAAGCATTTAGCTGAGTGGATGCCCCATTGCACAGTGAATTCATGAGGATTCCCCTATATAATTGCCTAAGCCTACACTGGCTTTCTCCCCTTGCTGCCTAAAACTTGACATTGTCCAGTTATCCACACTCCACCCCCTTCTGTATACTTGCCTTATCAATTGTGTACATCACCTCGGATGGAAATAATTTTACAGTCACCCAGGACTGTGTGCTGTGTCTTATACGCCCTTGTATGCTTCTGGTCTCCATATCTTCCCTGATACTTTTCTCTGCTAGAATACCTTTGATTCAATTCAAATTACCATCTTTCCTTTCACTGACAGTGGAAGGTGAATGTTCCTTCTACTGACTTTGCACAGAAATTATACTGTGCCCTTAGGACTACATATTAAATACAATATGCCTTGATTTATTTTCCAGTTACAGAATCAGAGTGATTTTAAGTCAGACCCTGGTGTACATTGTGTGTGTGTGTGTGTGTGTGTGTGTGTGTGTGTGTGTGTGTGTATCTTAGGGAAGGGTCTACAGGGTGTTCAGGGTCTCGCTGCTAGATCGGACTCTTAGTGATCCGCCTATTTACAGCCTCCCAGGAGCTAGAATTACAGCATGCACCACCATTCTCAATTACCATCCCAGGGCCAGTGTCGGCACTACAGGCCAGGGGATTGAATCGCTGGTCCCTGTGCCTACTTGCAGGTGCTTTAATCCACTGAGCTATTTGGCTGGCCCTTTAACGTACATTTTTGAAGACCAAAAATAAACAGAAGTGAGCTCAAAGAGGAGGAGATGCTTGGTAGGGTTGGTGCATGACAGAGCTCAGACCAAGACCTAAGTATTTCCTCTTTGACTAGACTACATCCTCTTTAGAATATGAGGATTTAGCACATCCTACTCATCTGAGATACTAGTATAGATTTTTAAGGACAGTTGCTGATTAAATGATTTAATTCATAATAAACACATCACTGAGGAACCATATGATAAAGGATAATCTTATCCAAGAATCAAGAATCTGCCTCATATTTAATGCCAACATAAAGAGCTGGTAGGAAGATAAAATAAGATAAATGAATGACGTGAAAAAAGCCTCAAGAGGCAGCAGGGAAAGGATACAGAATTCAAGTGAAGAGACTGAGTTTGAAAGTGAGGAGAAAATCTTTGTCCAAACCTACTTCAGAACAGTCAGAGATGTCCCTAACCGTCCTCTCCATGCAAATGCTCATACAAAGGTGAAGCAAAGCACATCACTGCTGCTCTTCTCTGAGCTCCTGAGTGAGCCAAGCAGGAATATTCCATTGGACGCCCTCTGCAGTGGCCAGCTGCCCAGCTCTGGTCTAGTGAATAAGGAATCATGAAGCCACTGGAGAAGTTTCTATGTCAGGTGCCCAACTTCCTGACATCATGCTTACAGGGGCTGGTCATAAATATTACTTTGCATTTTAGCTAATTTACTATTAGGTAGATCCAAAATTGCAATATAATGCTCCTATAGAGTATGAAAAACTTATCATGAATTAAAAACATTGGATGTATTAATATATAGGCCTGTGATATCACATTCACTTGTAGAAGAAAAAGGTTTTAATAAAATATAATTCCAAAAGGCATAAAAATGTGCACCAACTCCCCACAAGGAACATAATCATTATATGCTGCTATCATACACTAATGAAAGTTTGAAAGAATCAACTAATAAGAATACTTAAGTGTAAAAAAAAAAACAAAAAAACAAGTGTTACATCCACCCCCAACATAAAGTTTGGCATTAAATTGTTCCTAGATTTGTGATTACATAGAAAGCAAATATTTCCATAGCCCAAGTATTCAGTGTTAAAAGAAAAGAAATTAGATTAATTCATAAGTCCCATATTTATGGTCCTGGAAAGAATGCTTTAAGAAAGAAGTTGTTCAATAAGATAATATTTTGGAAAAAAAAAAGAATCCTGAGTAGGTAGCAGTACAACCTGACATTTCTGACTGAGCAAAACAAAAAAGCAGAAAAACATTAAACTATTTGTTTTAGATAAAACTTGAAATGCAATCAAAAGATATATATCTCAGAATACATGCGATAATTCATGGCTTGAGCATTTAGGGTTTGCTTTTTGGTTTTTTTTTTTTTTTTTCTCTTGTTTTCTCATAATTACCTGCCACATTTGTAAAGCATCCCCCGCCTGAAAATGCAAAATATCCTTGGAAGACGGCTTCAATTATCTGGGTAGCATCCGGAAATTCAGCATCAAAAGCGTTCGTCAACCTTTCCACATTCGCTATCTTGCCCGTCACTAACATGAACACGCCACTGAGGGAAATGAGGCTGAGGATACCCACTTTCAGCACCATGCTCAGCGTCTGAAGCCATGTCCCCTCCTTCACTCCGCGGGAATTCAGAATTCCCACTACCCACAACATGGCCAGGGCCATACATTTCATGGGGAGCTTGGGGGCAGAGCAACCTGGATAAAAAGGCTGGATGCTATACTCAGCAAGCAGTAGGGCTTGGCTAGCGATGATGCCCGCTGTGGTAAACAAGCTCGTCCAGAGCCTCAGGAAAGCAGCTATGGGGCCGAAGCACTTCCTGATGAAATAGTAATGAGCTCCACTACATGGGAAAGTTATGCCTATCTCTGCAGAGCAGAGAGTGGAGGTTATGGCCAGCACAGCACACACAGCCCAGATGCACAGGGAGAGTCCTACGTTCATGGAAGAGTGCTGCAGCACCCCTTTGGGGGACACAAAAATCCCTGCACCAATTATATTAATAATTAAAAAATTTGTGGCCCAGAAATATCCAAGTTCTCTCTTGAGGTGTATTTTCTTCTCTTTATCCATTGTAACTGAGGAATTTTAAGATTCTATGTCTACTATGATTCCTAGAATTTCCTGGCCTATTTTTCTGGGGAGGATGTCCATGGGCTCTCTCAAATAAAACAGTGCTGACCTTTTTGATACAGCTTCATTAAATATCATCCATTTTGTAATAAGTAACAAAGCATATGTGATGGAAAAGTTTATATGTAAAGGTTTAGCTTAATTTGTCTTTTAATTATTATCGACGTAGTACATTTAACAGGAAAAGGAAATTTTAGAGAACACAGGGATTACAGTGCAAAGCTCCTCCTCCAAAAATTCCCTTTTTCCACAGCACTCTTCTTAGCTCTAAGACATGTGTTGTAAGATGTAGCCTTGAAATAGTCCTCATTGCATGGCATACTTTGTCATTTGAAGATTCTGAGATTTCTCTGTGGGAAAAATCCCAATCTTTAGGTCATTTCAATAACATAACCAACAGCAATTACTTTACATAGCAGTTGTCCAAAGCAACAATACCAATTTAGAAAGAATAAAATCCTAGCCTGCACTATCTAAGAGACATATTCATAAAGCCTTTAAAACTCCTTTGCATGGTCCTGAAGAAGCAGAAAACTGCACACGTGTTCAGGGTTGTGCAAATGCCCATAAAATACTTGATAGAATTGTCTATTCAGTAAAGCAACTCGGAAAGAAATAAAGGTTCCAAGATAAATAAAAGCTGAAAGAATTCACAACCAACAGCTATATGCTAAGAAGCCTCTG
This sequence comes from Ctenomys sociabilis, assembly GCA_004027165.1. Taxonomy (NCBI): domain Eukaryota; kingdom Metazoa; phylum Chordata; class Mammalia; order Rodentia; family Ctenomyidae; genus Ctenomys; species Ctenomys sociabilis. Next base: position 166,683 of record PVKA01000861.1, on the reverse strand, counting down.
CCAGCCTAAAATGGAAAGACATAGATGATAATTCAAATCCACATGAAGAAATATAATACCAGTAAAGACCATCACAAGATAAATATGTAAACAGCAAACTAAAGGTGTTTTTTAACTATTTATTCCCCTGTCTGGTTTAGAAAACTTGTGTTCATGGTCTTGTAATAAACAAAGATATAATGTGAGCTCCAAATCAAGAAAACACAAGTAAATTATGGTATTAACAAGCCAAAGGTAAAAATCACATCATTACCTCAATAAGCATAGAAAGAGCTCTTCATAAGTCTACTACTCATGAAAAAATCCCTACAGAATGTCAGAGTAGGGCCAGATAGCTCAGCAGACTAAAGCACCTGCTTAGGCAGAGTGCAGTGGGCAGAGCACAATGGCTAGGGTTCTACCCCCTGTGTCCTGTGCCATGCCAGCTCCACCCCTGGGGAGTGCTGAGAGAGCAATTGAGATTGGGTGTGATGGCGTGTGTCTGTAATTCCAGCACCTGGGGGGGCTGAAAACAGGAGAATCACTTTGAGTCCAATCTATGTAGTGAGACCTGTAGACCCTGTAGACCTTGTACTACATTCATTAAAAAAGAAAAGAAAAGCATGATAGATGATCTTTACCTCAATTGAAAAAAATCACCTATGACAAAACAAGAGCTAACATCATACTAACTGAACAAAAACTGAAAGCTTTCACTTCAAAATTAGAAACAAAACCAGGATGCCTGCTCTAGCCACTCTTGTTCAAGACAGCGCTGTAAACATGAGACTGAGCAAGAGAAAGAAATAAAGGGAATAAGGATAGGACATGAAGAAGTTATATTCTCATTATTCACAGATGCTATGATATTTTACAAGAAAAGATCCCAAAAACTACACCAGAAGATTTGATAACCAAATTTGGTAGTATAGCTGGATACAAAGTCACTCAAAAATCAATAGCATTCCTGTATACAAGCAACAAACTCATTGACCGAGAGGTTAGGAAAGCCATACCAATAGCACACAAAAAAATGAAATCTTTAGGAATCAGTCTAACAAAGGAAGTAAAACAATTATACAGTGAAAATTATAGTACACTAAAAAAAGAATTTGAAGAGGATTTCAAAAAATGAAAAGATAGTATATGCTCATGGATAAGAAAAACCTACAGTGTGAAAATAGCTTTTCTACCCAAGCTGTTTTATCTCATAGATATAAACAAAGCATTCCTAAAATTCATCTGGAATCAAAAGAGACCTAGAATAACAAAAGCAATCGTGGACAATAAATGCTAGGCAGGAGGCATCGCAATCCCTGACCTGAAACTATACTACAAAGCTACTGTAATAAAATCAGCATGGTCCTGGAAGAAAGACAGATTTAAGAATCAGTGGAACAGATTAAAAGATATAAGTGCAGCTACAAACACACTCAACCATGTTATCTTTGACAAATGGTCCCAATATGTTCACTGGAAGAAGATAACCTTTTTAATAAATGGTGTTAGAAAAACTGGCTCTCCAAAAGCTGAAGACTAAAACTAGACCCATGTCTTTCACCAAAATAGATCAAAGATTTAAATATTAAAGTAGAAACACTACATCTACCGGAAGAGAAACTAAGTGGAAATCTTGGACATAGGGAAAGGCAGGGAGTTCATGAACCAAAACCGAATTTCATGACAAACACTTCAAAACATCAACAACTGTGATCCGTCTTATTGAAAACCCAGAAATTGGGGGAAAAAATTAGCTAACTGTCCCTCAGACAAAGGACTTCTATCTAAAACACATACAGAATTTTAAAAATTAGGCTCCTCAAAATTCAAAGGACAAATCCAAAAATGGGTATCAGAGATGACTACACACTTCTCATATAAAGAAATAGAAATGATAAAACAACACATCAAAAAATAATATCCAACATCAATGGTCATTAAAGAAATGCTAACTAAAATAACATTAAGATTCCACTTCACCCCAGAAAGAATGGCTATCATCAAGAAATCAGTCAATAACAAATGCTGGGAAAACAAGGAACCATTCTCCACCACTGGTGGGAGTGTAGAAGGTACAACCACTGTGGAACTTACTGTGGAGACTCCTCAAAAAACTAGGTTTGGAGGTCTCATTCTTCCCAGCTATTATCCTTCTTTGTATTTTTCCAGAAGAATTTAAGACCTCATACCACAGCAATACTTTGCACCCACATTTATGGAAGCACAATTTGTCATAGTTAAATCTTACAAACAAACCAAAAGCCCATCAAGTGAGGAAGGGATTAAAAAAATGTGGAATTTTTATACAATGGAGTCTTACTCAACCATAAAGAAAGATAAATTTAAGGCTTTTATAGGTAAATGGAAGTTAGAGAACAAACTCTTAAGAGTTATAAATCAGAATCACATGTGTAAACATTGTATTATCTCCCTAGCATAAGAAACTGAAAGAGTAAATAAAATCTGAAAGGTACAATAGATGTTGTAAAAGTGAAAGAAAATGCTCAAAAGAGAAGAACAACTGAGATGGGGGAAAGGAGAAAAAAATGGAAAGAAGAAAGGTGCAAGGAACAGTTAATGCTTAATTGTTTGATCAGTTTTGTATGCCTATATCTGGTAAGTTGAGAAACTACTTTGAAGATAACAACATACAGTATAGCAATGATTGTTAATTTCCTATCATCTTGTTCTGAAATATATCATTATTGTTTCTTATTTTTTTTCTTTGTATTTTAGGGCAGGGTCTACAGGGTGCTCAGGGTCTCAGTACTAGGTCAGACTCATAATGATCCCCCTGTTTACAGCCCCCCAAGAGCTGGGTTTACAGGCACGTGCCACCACACCCAGTCTCAGTCTCCATCTCAGCACACCCCAGGGGCCAGGCCAGCATGGCAGGCCAGGGCATTGAACCCCCAGCTCCTGTGCCTTAATGTGAGGAGCTATTTGGCCGGCCATATTTTTCATTTTCTTTCTTTAAAAGAAAAATTATTTTATTAATCCATGTTTAAATAACAAAAATGACTCAAACAGAGAATTTTATGCAGACATTTTTCTGGTATAGGTGAATAATTCAATTCTAGAATATTTTTTAAAGTTAAAAAGCATAGCATAATTTCTAAGAAAATGCAGATTGATTGCATCTGCCTTTAAAAAAAAGGATATAGTCCTCCTTCCAAATCACAATTGTCATCAACAAAAATTAATTTTCATGGTACTTTTTATGTTAATCATATCTATCACCACACACTTTCAAGTTCATTTTTATTGAGACCGACTTTATATACAATAAAAGTAACTAAGTTTGCACAATTGAAGACCCCTGGTCTAAAACAGTATCTGAACAAGAGATCCACCAAAGACAAATGCAATTTCTTTCTCATTCCTTACTGAAATTCCATGAACAATGAACAAAACTCCATCCAACACCTTGAAGACACATCCTACTCAAGACATGGCACGAACCTCATTCAGGGACAACGTACTTACCCTCTCAGCACAGAGGAAGCAACTAAACACCCACACCTAAGGCCGAGAAGAACTTGGTTCCAGGCACTCTGATTTCTAGGCCAACTCAGTCCCCCTACAAATCATTGAGTGCCCTTCTCAAAGTGCCTTATTTCCCGCTTTCGTCTACAGACTCTGTGTGCTTCAACCATTGGCTGTGCTTTGAGCTTCATATTTTGTGTGATTCTTCTACAAAGGTGCATGTTAGTAAGTGTATGTGCTTTTTGCTCATGTTAATCTACCTGTTGCTAAATTTATTTCAGCATATTTGAATATGACAATTCACTTTGCTCCTGCATAACTCCCCCCCTTCTCTCTCGGTACTGACTGAACACAGGGCAGCCTACAGCATGTATCCTAAGCATGATCCACCATCCAGCTACATTCTCAGCTACTGTGTCCTCACATAAGAAGCAAATCATTGCATATAGAAGAAAACCTGGGAACTTATTTAATTATCTTAATAATTTACAGAAGGAGGACAAAGGTTTACTTCTTCAAACACTGTTTTGAAAAATAGGAACCCTTCAAGTATATTTCCCTTGAACTTTGGAATCTAGTTAAATAATGCATTTTAGAGTTTCAGATTAACATGGGAAAAGAAATATTAGTTTGTTTATTTTTTGAGGGGTTGCTTTTCGTTTTCTGTTTGTTTGTTTTTCCTGTGCTGAGGATGAGTCTGGTGCCTTGCAGGTGCCACACAAGTGCTCTGCCACTGAGCCCTTGAAATGTTATTTTAACACATTCAAACTTTCTTAATTGATTTTTTTTTTTTCAGAACCAGGGATTGAATTCAGGCCCTTGCGCTTGCCAGAGAAACACTTATTCTACTGAGCCATCTCCCTGGCCCAAAAGTTTAAAAGTGTTTTTTGTGTTTGTTTGTTTTATTTAGTTTTTTGTTTTTGTTTTTTTGGCTGGCTCAAGATTCCTTCAGGGCAGGTCTGGTAAAGCTTGAGAATCTGGAGATCGAACCACAGCACCCTAACTATTTCTTAACTGAAATAGTACATTCTGGGTTATTTCTCTCATTTGCATGCTGTCTAGGAGCTCTTTTGCATGAAGAAATGTTATAGACTTGTTTTTAAAATATTTTGCTCAATAAATATTTTTTCTGATTATTTAACTTAAAATACTTATTACAAAATTTCCATTTTGCAAAATTTCCACCTCCCTGTTTCAGATTATCTATCTGTTATTTTCTCTTTAATTTATTTGTGCTTTGGGCTACTCATATATGATGCCAGGGATTGAACTTGGGACCTTGGGCTTACTAGGCAGGCACTTATGCCACTGAGCTATCTCCCCAGCCCTTCTTGTATATGATAAGCCATGCCTGTAGGTATAATTTATTTCACTGAACATTGGGCTACATTCATTTTTCTACAAATGACCAGGAGATAGAAAGCTGGGAAAGGGGGTAGAAGAGAGGAGATTGAACTCAGGCCCTCACACTTAACAGAGAAGTGCTTATTCCACTAATCCATCTCACCTGCCCCTAAGTCCAATCTATGTAGTAAAACCCTGTAGACCCAGTACTAAATATATATATTTTTTTAAAAATATGTCTTGGAGAAAGTGGTAAATAATTTCATTTGGATAAAAATTTAACAACTGTGACACAATGGCATATAGTTCATACAAAACTTGCACTTCAGACATTATGTTTCTGCTGGAATGCGTAAGACATAAAACAGCTGCTTGTGAGGCTATGTGAGTGGCCCAATTCATCCAAGCTGGTACTTAAAACTGGACTTGGGTACAAAAATGGTTGCTGGAAATGCGGAGAGCTACTTACAATATGCACTTCCAATCTGGAAATGTTTTATTATCTTGAAAAATGGGACATTGTCCAGTTGCAATAGCAGCGTTGGTATAACCACATTTTATCATATCCGTTAGGACAATATACAAGTGACGGGAAATCAAGTTTTCTTTAAAATTAGTAAAGTTTTTCTTGTGGAAGGGGAAGGCTGAGCTAGGTATCCCTGGACAGCTCACCTCTCCCAGACAATGGCATGAGGGCTGCTAGAGCTTCAGGCATAGCTAGTACCTGCAACCTGGGTGAGAGGATGGGGCTGGGGCTGATGTAGCCTGTGTGTTTCTTTTACTGCACTAGAGGGGTAGGAAAAACTTCTGGGTCAGCCAGACAATGATACTAGCGATAGTTTTTAAGAACTTTTAGAGACTGTTTAGCCTGAGAAACTTTTTATAAAAAAAATCAAGCTTGAGAGCCCATCATGATCTATGTAGGAATTGGTGTCACCAAATTCTTATCTTGTATCTAAAGTTCTTATCTTGTATTGCATCCAATAGCAATATTCCTAGTATTGCTATCTTAGTGCAGCTTTGTGTAGCTATAGCTAAACACCTGAGACAAAAATCCTCCCCAGTAGTGTTCAATGTGACAGAAAAGCGGGAAAGGAGATGGTGACATGCATAAAGGACCTAGGTGTAAATAAGGCTACAAAGGAGGGGTAGGAACAAAGGGGTGGATGCAAAGGAGGGTTCCCTTTAGAAGGGGTTATTCCTTGTAGAACAACCACTCTTGAACTCCCGTGAGGCTCAATCTACTCTGCAAAAGCAGTGTTAACATATTCATGAAAGATGGAATCGTCATAATCTAATGACCTCCTACTAGGCTTCCCCTCTTAAAAGTTCCACAACTCAGTTAGGTGTGGTGGTGTAATCCCAACCTATAGGAAGCCAAGGCAAGAGAATAAAAAATTTAAAGTCAATTTGGGCCACATAGTGAACAAAAGCAAGGAAAAAGCAGGGCCACCGTGGTCTACATAATGAAATCCTATCTCAAAACAAAAACAAAAATAAAAATAAATCTTGATGAACATAGCACATAGACTTCATACAATAATACACTTATTCTCAGCATCTATTTCTTCCAGAGATAGACACTTGGCCCTGAATTGCACAGTTCAGTGACTTATGCTGTCTGTAATCTAGTCAGAAAGATGAACTGGCCTAGCAGAATCATCTTTACAGGAACTAACTTTACTAACAGCAGCAGAAATGGCCACTGCTATGAGTGTCCAAGGCCTCCATACAGTTTAAGTGGACCTGTGGTTATTGATATTCATGTGTAAGAAAAGCTATAACAGTCCAGAAGTTCGCAGAGTCAATAGTGCCCACAATGGGCCATTTAAAACATCTTATGCCTTATTTAAAAACATCAGGTTTAGCCAGTCAGCTTTTGAGTTACCTGGGATAAATCAGTTTTAAAAAGAAAAGATTTATTTTAGTTTAGAGTTTTGGAAGTTGTAGCCATGATCAACTGGCTTCACTGCTTTGATCCTTTGGTCACCCAAAACAGTAGGGATAGAAAAAGCTGGTTGGCCTCATGGCTGGGTGTGAGAGGCAGAGAAAGCAGCTGGAAGCTGGTGACCTTTTGAGAACCCCCTCCACAGTGACTTAAAGTCTCTCATTAGGTTCTAACTCTCGAATGTTTTTATCACCTCTCCTTAGTGCCAGACTGGGTACAAAACCTTTAACATGTAGGCCTTTGGGGAGAAGTCAAGATCCAAACTATAGCACATAAAACGTAGTGAAAAATAACCAGTGCTAAGTTTCCAGAAATAACCGTTTTATTTCTGTAACTATTCTGAAAAAAATAACATCCTATTTATTCTTTGAATAATGGTTGACTTACAATCATGGACAGGCTAAAGAATCAGTGTTGAACTGAACTGACTCACCTAGAAAACTAATTCTAATCCCTTTCTGGGTTTTTCGTTTGTTTGTTTGTTTTTGTTTTTTTTTTTTTTTTTTGGTAGAACAGAAGTTGGAGATTGAACTCTGCCCCTTGTGCTTGCTAAGTGCTTATTCTACTGAGCCATCTGCCTGGCCCCTCCCCTGCTGTTTAATAATGATATTAGAAGAGTGAACATGACCTGATGCTGTATATGAACATAGCAGGTGCACTTGGGTGGGGACATAGAAATAAACAGTAAACTATATTTTTTTCCTAGATCAAAGTAACAAGAATTTTAATGAACAATACTATCAAAATGTGGTTCCCTACCTACTTTAAAGTTTGTGTCCAGTCTTATTTTCTTTTAAAGAGACAAAAAATAAAAGGATTCAGAATTTGAAAACATGACAATAGAAAATTAACAATGGTTACTATATCGCATATTGTTATCCTCAAAGTAGTTGCTCCGATTACCAGGAACAGGCATGCAAAACTGGTCAAACAGCACAAGCACTAACTGTTGTTCTGAATGAACTAATAGAAATTAGTAATACAATTATGTCAATTATCTTCTGTATGTACATATATCTTTTTCCCTTTTCCTTCTTTCCTCTTTTATACCATCCCAGTTGTTCTTTTATTTTGAGTAGTTTCCTTCACTTTTGCAATATCTACTGTACATTTTGAATCTTATTTACTCTTTCAGTTTTTTATACTAGGGAGAAAGTATATTTACACATGTGATTTTGATTTATTTCTTTTGAGTTTGTTCTCTAGTTGCATCTGCTTACCTCCAAAAGCCTCAAATTTATCTTTCTTTATAGCTGAATAAGACTCCATTGCATAAAAATACCACATCTTTTTTATCCATTCCTCAGTCGACAGGCATCTGGGCTGTTTCCAAGATTTAGCTATGACAAATTGTGCTGCTATAAACATGGGTGCACATATATCACTGTGCTATGCATTCATTTCTTCTGGGAAAATACCTACAAGAGGAATAGCTGTGTGGAATGTGTCCCCTAATCTTATTATTGTTCATGTGTCATCGTATTTTCACATGATAAACATTTGGAAATGTTTCAGCATAGAAAACATTTACTTGATATAAGGGAAAGTTCATAAAACAGATTTAGTAGGTATTCGAATCTGTTTGGTAGGTCTAGTGAGAGCTCAGAAGAGCTACCAGATTGCATTAGTGCTTTTCCAACAAATTTCTAGGCAATTTGAGTAGAATAAATTGACAATATCACTGTCAGCTTTTTTTTAAAAAAATGTATTTAGTATAGGGTCTTCAGGGTCTCACTACACAGATTGAACTCATAGTGATCCAACTGTTTTCAGCCTCCCAAGTGCTGAGATTACAGGTACATGCCACCATGCCCAGTCTCAGTGGCCTTCTCGGGGTGCCCCGGGGGCAGGGTCAGCATGGCACATTGGGTATCAAACCCTGGCCCCTGCGTAAGCAGGCTCATAAGTCCATCTGACCAGCCCTTGACAATATCAAAGACTCTAAAATAATATATAGAAGAAGACCCAGGCTCCTTAGTTTCTCTCTGTTTATGGTTGTTTCTATTTCAGGATGAGATTATGGTGAGGGCACAACCTGACCATAAAAGCAGTGCTTTGCCTCCTTAGAGGCAGCTAGTAGAAAGAGTGATTTTATTAAATTCATTTGCTCTCACTGGCCCCCAAGGTCTCTCTTCTGGTACCATGTTGAGGTTATTTAGATATTTGAATCATAGCACATATTTGAGAATGCCATGACTTTTGCTTTTGTCTGCTGTCCAGAGACAGGTAAAGGCAGAATGGTCTCCCAGTTTAGGCTCTGTTGCCAAGGAAGGTCATACACACACACACACACACACACACACACACACACACACCAAGAAACTATTTTTGATGACATGGCCTTAGAAAAACCAGCATAGCTCCCTATGAGCTATTTAAAACCTGCTCTGGATTCTCAGGCAGCACCAGCTCTTCCGATTACATGTTTACAAGCCAGGACTTAACGGTCTGAGCTGTCTTCCACTGCCCTGTTAGCATATCCCATGCTACTCATCTTTAAAGGGAAGTCTGACACAACAGAGAAATCTCTACCAATACCTAGGCATGTGGGTGAGTATAGTCAGCTCCATTTTAGAGATCATCCAACAAGCTCTTGTCTGTTGTCATCAGAAAAATAATCAGTCCACCTTCAAATCCTACATTTTTTCACCTAGTCACAGCTCTCATAATAAATCAGATTTGCTGGGATTTAAGGATGTATGTGAAGAAGCACAAAACATAACCCAGGAGCACAAGAAAGAGTGACCAAGGCAGACCACTAAGCCAGACCGGCCACGGCCTCTGGCATTTTGCTCCATTTTCCCGTGCCTCAGATCCTGCGCACATATGCTCATTTGAAATGGAACCGATGGTACCAAACATCCCACAGCTTTGTTGCAAGAACAGAATTGGTTTAATATTTAAACTGGTTTGAATCTTTCCTTGGAATATTTTGAGAGTATCAGAAGGATTTGCTATCGTTAACACAATACATGAGATCCTGTACTCCTAAAGATTTATTTCCAAATACCAGATGATGTGGTTGGCGTCTAGTTGTCCTCCCCACCTCAAAGCCTCATGGGCTGACCTGACTGGAGCACCAGCTACTGGCTTGAGGGGCATGGCTAGAGGACCAGGGTGGGACTTGAGGGACAGGGCCAGAGAGGTTCAAACCCTTAAACGGGCAGCATGCACTCTGTCCTCCCTGCCTCTTCCCAGGCCAGAGGCTCCTGTTGGAGGTGTGAAGAGGGTCATCTTGGACATGGTGGCACCTCAGCCTCTCCTCCAGCCCCTATAGCACAGTGTGGCAGTGCCTGTGATTGAGGCCACCTTAGGCAGGAAGATGTTTGGAGAAGACAGAGGCACGGACCCTCTCTCCTGAGCAAATAAGTTTCTGAGATCTTGCTACCTGATTGAGGCTGCTTTAAACTGTGAAATGTCCAGTAACTACTGAACTAAATAAACTTTTCCTTCCTTCATTTTGAGTGTCAGGTATTTGTCCCAGCAATGAGAGAAGAGTAACTGCGACACCAAAGTTTTTGCAATGCAACAATTTAAGTTTACACCTTTCTAAAAGAAAGAACAAATAAGGAAAAGTGTCATTGTTCCCTTTTGAAATAATTGGTCTATTTTACTTTCTGTGCAAGAAGCCCCTTTAAATCACAAAGCAGATTTGTAACTGCAAATACTGAATGTAGTGTGTACAAAGTTCTGCATTCGCTATAATTTACTTTATCCTCCACCTCCAGTTCCATCTGTGGTACAACACTCATTTTCATTAATTCAAGTTAACCTAGTCACTTCTGGTTTAAAACTCAGTCTCTTATAACTCTTGTTGCTCTCTCTTCTCTCCCTTCTTCCTAGAGCGAAGTTCTGGAGACTTTATAACTTCCTGAGAGATTTTTACTGTGCAAGTGGGAAAGGAAAGATCTGTGACTCCATGCTCATCTTTCTAGTTTGGCTGTAAGTAGAGTGGAGTTCTGGCAACCTGAACCTGGGTACTGGCTTCTTTCTCCACTGTCCCCTATGAATGACGTCACTGGTAGCCTGTTGCCTTTGCCTATGTGGTGCACCATGCATGCCTCTCTACAGATCTTGGAAAAGTGATGACATATCTTCCTATCTGAATTCTTAGCCAGAGACAGCTGGCAGGAGGCAGACTAGCATGTACTCACTTAACCTAAATGTGCCACACATCATTTGTATCAGAGCAACATTTTGCTGTTGTTAAACTACATTAGTCACCTATTACTTCATAATGTATTACCTAAGTCTTAGGAGATTAAATAACACATCTGAATTACCTCTTTCTGACAGTCAGGAATTCAGAAACAATTTAACTGGGTTGCAGCTCACATATCTTTTGAGGCTTCACCCAAGATATCAGGGCTGCAGTTATTTCAAGTTTGGCTGAAGCTGGAGATTCCCTTCCAAGCTCACTGAGTCTTCACTGGCAATTGAACTAAGGTCAAATTTTCCACCAATTGGCATCTCTGTAGAGCTGCTGGAGGTGCCCAGGATGTGGCAGGCAGCTTCCTACAGAGCTGGTGACCTGTGAAACAGAATAAAGAAGAAAAGCCACAGTGTCTTTTATGCTCAATCCTTAAAAGTCATCTGTCATTACTTTTCCCATATTCTAAGGGTCACCCTGGCACACTGTGGGAGGCACCCATCCAAGGACAGCAGTATCAGGAGCAGATCATGGGGGGACTTCCTGGAGGTCAGTTCTCACAGGAACATCTAGTCAGGCTTCTCTCCTCCAAGAACTCCACAGGAACATTCAGTCAGGCTTCTCTTCTCTAAGAACTCCATCTTGGATACAGGGCACAGGTAATACTTCATTCTGATCCCAAAATCCATCAGAGATGGGACAGGCTCTGGAATGTGTTGTCTGCACCCCAATTCTGTCTTAACACATATTGAATATGTAATTCTGAGTGATTTACTATTTCTGCTTCAAAGTCCTATAAAAAGTAGAAATAATAATTGCCATCCAAAGACAACCCATGAAAAACTTGGTAAGTTTGGCATGTAGCTATTGCTCAGTAAATATCTTCATCATTGTCATTACTGATGTAAGGCTTTCAATTCAGAGATGAATAAATGAGAAGGCCAGAAGCAAAGACTCACATCATCTAAGCTTGATTTATAACTATGTCATACAAAAGTGTGGTTAACTCAGGGACAACTAGTTTTAAACAATTTCAGAATTACAGAACAGAAAAGTTATAAGTATAAACAGTTCCTTATAAATAAAATTAAAGCTCTCTTGAAAAAATATTTCATGTTTTATTTATTAAAAACAGTGAATCCAGGCCTGGTGACACATGCCTGTAATCCCAGCACCCAGGAAGCTGAGACAGGAAGACTGTAAGTTCGAAGCCAGAAACTCAAGGCCAGCCTAGACTACACAACAAAAATTTGTCTCAGCTGGGTGTTGTGGTGCATGCCTGTAATCCCAGCACTAGGGAGGCTGAGGCAGGAGGATTGTTGTGAGTTCAAGACCAGCCTGAGCTACAAAGTGAGCTTAAGGCCAGCCTGAACTGCACAGTGAGACCCTGTCTCAAAAAGGCAAAAAATTTGTCTCAATAAGCCAAAAAGGGAGAGAGTAAAGGACTCTTAAAATGGCCAGAGATGTATTTCAGGAATAGAATCCTTGCCTGGTACATGCATAAGATCCTGGGTTCAATCCCTTATACCAAGGAAAGAAAAAATAGCATCTTGCATAATTCTAACAATTATTAAAATTAAGAAATTAACATTCACCACACAAATATGTGGCAAATGTTTGACAACCACTTCTCCAAGCTAAAAATAAAGCCACCGCTCATTTTTTCCTCTCTCCCTGAAGCCTCAGCTTATTTTATCTGCTACTGAAATTAGTTAAAGTCTAGGCCTACTTAGCCACAAATTCTTTAAATACCAAAACAACTAAGTTATTTTTCGGGAAGTGCCTCCAGCATTCATTCAAGGTTGGCTTGAGATCATTCTTTCAGGAACGGACATGCAAGAAGCTAGCTTAACTGGGCCGTGGCCTTCGCTTGACTTTTCTCATTACCATGTGTTTTCAGAACACCAGGACGACCTTCTTTGTGGACAGTCGGTGCATATAAAGAACACATCTGAACTGGTTTTCATCTGCTTCCCCTCATCCTGCCTTCTATATCCTGATCCCCTTCTCACTTGAGAAAGGTCCATCTCCCTTCCTCCTACTATCTATCTTCTATTTTGCTCAATATAACTTTCATACATAGGGCCAACCAAATAGCTCAGTGGATTAAAGCACCTACAAGCAGGCTTAGGGGCCGGGCATTCAGTCCCCCAGCCTGCCGTGCTGGCCCCACCCCTAGGCCTTGCTAAAATGGCAAATGAGTCTGGGCTTGGTGACATGCTCCTGTAATCCCAGCACTTGGGAGACTGTAAACAGGAGGATCACTACCAGTGCAATCCTCCTGTTTTTAGACCCTTCCCTAAAAAATACAAAAACAGGGCCGGGGAGATGGCTCAGTAGAACAAGTACTTCCCTGGCAAGTCCAAGGGCCTGAGTTCAATCTCCTATTCTGCGAAAAAAAAAAAAAAAAAATCCCACATAAAGAAACATACTAGCTGTGGATAGGCAAGATTGAAATCTAGGTATAGGTAAAACAATACATAAACTTTTTCTTACCATCTAATCAAAAAACAATTTCTTCTCTGTCCCTTCCTATAAATTCTTCCCCCACTACTAAGAGATCAGGAAGGAAGATCTGTGCTTAGTACTGCTAAACTTCTTACCAGGTCACTGTACAACAAAACTCTTTCTTTTTACAAAACTCTGTAGCATAGTGTTGACTTCTCCATGTGAATCCTTGTTCAGTATTCTCGTGATGTGATATTCCAATGTTAGGTATTTTCAAGCTATCAAAAAGCCTAGTCTCTGAAAGGAGAAGACACACACAATCAACAGTTCCTGTGGCCAGCTTAAGCCCACATAGAACACACTGAAAAAGTATATTTTTAATAGTGTAGTGGTTATAAAATTTACAAAGCATCAGAAAAGAAAAAAAAGCTTGCATTAATCAAAATATTTCCCTGTGCTTTATTATATTTAACTAATTCCTTCCCTAGTTTTCTCTGAGTACTATTGGCATTAAATACAGAAAGAGAAAATGTGGCTTAACAGTCACAGCTTTAAGTTAAAACCTAATATTTTAGTGGTAAAACACTGTTAGATTATTCAAATAAATTTTCCTATTCCTGGGACAAATACCTAACTCACAGAATTTAAAGGAGGAAAGACATTCACAGCTTCAAAGGTTTCATTCCACAGCTAACTGGCTCTAAGCCAAAACACCTTGGCAGAAGGGCATGCTGGCAGAGAGCAGCTCTCCTCATGGCACCCAAGCAGTGGGGAGCAAGGGCCTTCTCTAAGAGGAAGGGGCCCTAGGCCAGAAAGAGTCCCTAAGTCCTTGTGCCCTTAACCCATCCACTAATGCCCAGGGCATGCTAATCCCCAAACCAGCTGTGTAAATCAGCTTGCCCACAGCTGGGACAAAGGTAAAGGAGGACAGGGGTTTGATTAGGTTCATGGTTTTGGGAAGTTCAGCCCATGGTCAGCTGACTCCAAGGCAGAAACATCACAACACAGCAAAGGTATTCAGTTCCTGGCAACAGGAAGACTGAGTGGGGGTCAGCACCAGAAGGGTAGGGGTTGGGTAGCATGCCCCAGTCACTCCTCTCTGACCCACCCACAGTGTGCTTCACCAATCCCCTGATGGCTCTCAAGTGATAAAGTTGACACAATCAAAACTAATCATCATCTTCCACCCTTTGTCAACTTGACACCCAAACACATCTCCTCAAAACTTACTCCCCAAGTAAGCACCATAATGTATCATACATAGAGTCTGTATTTGAAGTGTGAAGCAAGCTCAAAAAGTGTGTGTGTGATAGTATTCTGCTCTTGTTGCTATTCTTTATATATATCAGACAAAGAAGTATTTAGTAGCAGTTGTAAATCAAGGGTTTTCAAAAGACCAAAATTAAATATTATTTAAGGAATAGTAGTAGAAAATAAAACAGGTATCCCATAGGGAAAATATTAGAGATAGAGAAGAGGGTGGGATGTTCACTAGGATCATTATCAGGATAAATTGATAGTTTAGGTATGAAACTCCACAAAAGATCCCTGAATATATCTGCCAATACAGAAAATAGCATTCTGGTTAATGACCTACAATAATACAGCCACCTGTAAAGTTATAAAATACAATTGAATAGAAGGAATGACTTCAGCGTGTGTTGCAAAGACTGATGGTGTATTCCTAAGATACAGATGTACTCCTAAGATATCCAAGCCCACAGATGTGGAAGGAGCATGACTCAGCAGAGATCATTGAGATTTTCTTCAGGATAAGACAAGTATTCAAATCTCAAAATAGAAAAATTTCATGTTATAAACACAGAGAACATCACCTGACTATACTACAATCAGAAAGTAGCATATTAATATTATAAGAATTGCTCAAAGCGTCGAAAACACAACTCCTTCAGACCACATCTGGGTTTTGTTCCCTGTCCCAAAATTCTCCATTTCTGGCACCAAGATTTCAACTACAAGTTTCAAGTCACACTATTAAGGTTGTACACCTCTGTTCTTGATTTATTCTATGCTCAGGTATTGTTTTCTTTGTTTGCAAACACCAGTGTTAAGGGTATATCTGTTACTTAATTTTTTTCAGATATTAATCAATCAACCAAAAAGAATGTAAAAAGGCTAGTTTTGCCACTCTCAAAATGTAGGTTTATGTCAGGTAATGATTGTAACCACAAAAATTGATGTTATTGAATGATTACTATGAATGATTGTAACCACAAAAATTGATGTTATTGAATGATTAATATTCACCTATTTGTTGAGCTACTAAATAGCAAACATTGTTTTTGAGTGTATGCAGTGAGGAACGCAGATACTACCTCTGGTTCCATGGGGTTTGCCGATTTCCATGAGAAAAGCCGATGGGTAAAGAAGTCTATGATGAAAAATACAGCTCAAAAAGATAGATGGCAGTGACCTTATCTTATTTAATGCTTTTCACTCATTGCCAGGTCAAAATATCCCCATACCCAAAATTAAAGAAGGAAAGATTTATTTACCTCAGATTTAGTGGAGGTTTCAGTCCATACTTAATTGGCTGGAAGACAGCTGTTCCTGGTGGTGGAAAGCAGCAAAGAGCAGCTGTGGCTACTAGCCTTACGTTATAAGCTGGCTACCCTGAAGTTGGGTATAGAATCCACACAATTTCCATGCCTTCCTCTTGCACAGAAAGAGGAGGTTTACAAGGTAAGAGCCATGGCTCCCTGCTGAGTGCATAGTCAAACCTCTAAACTTCACAAGCTGACACAATGTATGAATCATTACAGTCAGGTAATGATCATAACCATAGAATCCATTTTATTGAATGTTTGCTATGAGCTAGCCACTTCAGGGCATTTTTCTGACATTTGTTCACCTATTTATTGCAATACTAAATAGCAAACTTTGTTCTTGAGCATGCAGTACACAGTGAAGAAAGCAGATACTATCTCTGGTTCCGTGGGGTGTTTTCTATTTTACATATAGCACACCACAGGGTGTTTTCTATTTTGAGATTTTCATTCCAGTGAAAAAAGCCAACTGGTGTTGATGGATAATGAAGGCTGTGCTGAAAAATACAGCAGGAAAGAATGATCAGACAGTAGCGACCTTATCTCATTTAACGCAGTGAACCTAAGAGCTACAACTGAGAAACATGCCTTCTGAAAGACAAAATACCTCACCTAACATTACTCAGCTAGAGTGAAAAAAGTGAATCTAAATTCATAAGTTGCTCTCTTAACCACTTTGTGGTTCTCATGATTACTTTTACTTAGTTACATTCACTATTTAAAAAAAATGGGACAAAGTATTCTTCTATTCTGTTGAAAAAAAGAGAGGCTGGGAAAACATTTCCCGTTTTCTTTCTTTCTTTCTTTCTTTCTTTCTTTCTTTCTTTCTTTCTTTCTTTCTTTCTTTCTTTCTTTCTTTCTTTCTTTCTTTCCTTCTCTGCATTTTTAGGGAAGGGTCTGCAGGGTGTTCAGGGTCTCACTACTAGATCAGACTCATAATGATTCACCTGTTTACATCCTCCCAAGTGCTGGGATTACATGGGTGTGCCACCACGCCCAGTCTCAACTGCCATCTCAGCCAGCATACCCCTGGGGTTGGGCAGGCCAGGGGATTGAACCTCCAGCCCCTGAGCCTGCTTGCAGGTGCTTTAATCCACTGAGCTATTTGGTCAGCCCTCCAATCTTGCACTTTCTAAAGTAAGATAAGGCATCATATGGCGTCATCACTGTCAGACATAGAAACCTCCCCAGTGGCAGCCAGGAACAACAGGTGCTCCTTGCTTGTCTCCACATGGTCCTTACCATGTTATAGTTCTCATTACTAACTTTTCTATTGAGTCATGAATTGCTTCAGGAAAGAGGCTCCCTTAAAATTTTTCTAATACTCACAGTATCAAGCATAATCCAAAGACTGAAATCAATGGTCAATAAATGGCTATTGGATAAATAAATCACCTGGTAAAGTAGAATTTGAGAGAAGTCTGAATTTTGTTTGTTGTTTTTGTTGTACCGGGGATTGAATTTAGGGCCCTGTGCACCCTAGACACACTACACTGCTGAGCTTCACTCTTGGCCCCCAAGAGAGGCAATTTTTAAGAAGCTTGGAGTGGGAAGAGCATTACAGGACAGCCAAGATATTATGATATGTGCTTTTCCTGCCATCCAGGACACCCACAGAGCATTTCACAGTTTTGACAAAAGTCAGAAAACCAAGATTAGAGTCTCAGCCCAAAAACATGTTTGTTTTATATCTATGCCTCTTTGTTTCTCCAAGTTTCTACTTCACTATCCATAAAATACAGATAATGAAAGTGTCTAACTGTTTCTGATGTGAGAAGTAGATGTAGAAATCCATGTCCAGTCCTCAGCAGTGTGCCTGGCATTCTGAAATTGCTTCTTACATACTAGTTGCCACCCATCACCATGTCACCATCATCATTGTTGGCAATCACCTTAGGTACCCAGGACAGGCTATGAAGTACTTTGGTTAAGCCATAAAGTGTTTGACCTACAATTCTGTGTGATTCAAAAGTTACTATACACTGATTCTTTCTCTCAAAATCTCCTTACCTTTTGAAGTATTAAAGACTGAACAGTTTTCTGAGTGCAAATGAATAACATTAAAGAGGTTAACATGGAAATAGGCCGACTGACCTTTTGGTGTGGAAGTTCTTGGAACACCACCATAGCAAGTTAGCTACTCGACTTGTCACCTGGAGAAATGTAAAGTGCTGGTTCTTGAAGGGTCCAGTCACGGTCTCCAATCTGGAAGCAGGACTAGCTGCATAATTATGCATACAAATCATCATTTCTTGCTCAGGAGTGAGCTTTGTCTAACTTCTGCAAGTGCAAACTCCTTTCTAATAAGGAGTCATTTTGACATGTCAAACAACAAAGTAGCACATTTGAACTCAACATTGCTGTTGAATGATTTCACAATCAAACAATTAAGCCCAGAATTCTACAGACTAATGGAGAACTGGTTGTCTACTACACTATGAAACAGCATGCTCTCAAGAAGAAAGAGTCATATAATGACACACTTTCCTTGTAAGGCCTAGGTTTCTTGCATTCCTGAGATTTTAGTTTCTTTTTCAGGAGTAAAGACCTGTAAAGGAGAATTTATTATTGAAGCAGTTATTTAACTCAATAGTCAAAATGAACAGACAATAAACACTATCTTGATACCCATAACTAGAGAGGTAGGAACAACATGGATTAAGAATAGTAAAATCTTCTGCCCTTCCTCGTTTGCAATGCAGTTCAGTTACACCAGAGTAAATATTACACTGGTCAGTTCCTTAAAAAACAGAAAGTTCTCTAACAAGCAAACCATTTTATAGAAATTATCAATGCAGAAGGCATGTTTGAAAAGGTTCTGCAGAGGTCGAAATGTCTTATTGACTCAAAAGGAATATAGTTCTGTGAATAAATAAGGATATCAAATTCTACGTTTTACTGAATTTCAATGTAATAGTCAATTACATTTATGAGGTTCTGTACCTCATAAAAATCTTGATCAAACTAGTACAACTAACATGGACATAAATATAGAGATTACTCAAAAAACTAAGAGTACAGCTGGTGATATAGCTCAGTGGACTGACTCACCTGCTTAGGAAAGCTTAGGTAACCACAGGGATCCAAGTGCAACCCTGGGCACCACATGCAGCACCAGCCCTGCCCCCAGGACAGGCTGAGCCAGCCACATTAAAAAAAAAAAAAACCTAAGGGTAAAAATTCATTTAAACTAGCTGTGCTTCTGGGTATTTTCCCAAAAGAGTTACAGACATCCTCATAGTAAGGCATGCATACCCATGTTTATTGCAGCACAATTCATAATGGATGAGCTACGGACATGGCCTTCATGCCCCTTAACTGAAGAGCAGATACAGAAAATATGAAACACATATACAGTAGAAGACTAGTCAGCTGCAAAGAAGGACACATTTGAGTCATGGAAGATGTGAGTCCAGGAAAATGGGTGTGCCTAGGGTCCAGAATGCTAAGGGAAATAAATCAGTCATAGAAGGTTAACTGTCACGTGGTTTCTCTTTACAAGAAACCCAAAGTACTTTCACTTAAGTCAATGAGAAGAAAGATTTGTACTAATAGAGTTTGGACAGGATACCCTGTCTGCATCTTGTAATATGGATGACTACTAAGAACATAACAATGTACAAGGTATTAACTATTGAAATGGTCCTATTAATCAGCTTTTAAAAAATATGTTGTTAAGATAATAGAAGGAACCTGTAGAGACAGAATTGCTCTTCAGTTAAGAACTGTCATCTTCCTAGGATGTGAGCAGAAAAGTTGTGAAGATGCAAAAATGCCAGCTGCAGGCAGTTGGCCGCAGAACTGGAACCAACAGCATTGTTGCATTTCCATCGCAGTTTTGAGGTGTCACTTGTGTACTCAGTAACCTCCAAAGATGCATGGCTGCCCCGTCCACTCAGTCCTGAGTGTGAAAGCCCAAGAGGCTCAAATTTAAAACATATTCTCTATAAAATTAAAGCAAACAAGATAGAAATAAAATATAAATCCCACTATAAAAAGAAACCTAAAGTATAAACAATTTAAAGAGCAAAATAAAAAGATGATAGAAAGCAGGGAGATAAACTTTCTAGAGATGGGAAGGCACTCTGAAATTGGGAGAGACTGGAGGGATAGGAGGGGAAGGGAAAGTAAGGAGGGTCATGATACGAGATTTGTATGGGGGCCCAGGAGGTGGCTCAATGGAGTAAATGCTTCCCTGGCAAGCACAAGGACCTGAGTTCAATCCCTGGTTCCACCAAAAAAAGAAAAAAAAGAGAGATTTGTATATACAAATGCCCCCCATGAATACATTCCTTGTATATGTAAGGACATACTAATAAAAAAGAAACAGATAATAATGAATAAATAGCAAAATTCAATCTAGTGATATTTATTATTACATTGCATTTTGATACTTTGCTGTCTCCCCTTCTACATTTTGCACAGGTTAAAGATGACTTCTCTTGTTGCCACCTTTGTGAATTTAATTTCTGCCTTGGCTTCTGACATCATAGATAATCAAGAAATATTCATTAAGTGAGTGAATATATAAATATTTTGTAAGGCTCATTGATCTCATGGTACAATCACAGAGGGAAAATAAACCGCTAACCGTGAAAGCAGAGAGGTAGAGGAGGAGTGAGAGCCAAACAGAGTAGAAGAGAGCAACTTGTCAAGTTCAAGGTCAGACATGTGGATTAATATTTTGCCTACAAATGAAAAGAAGATAGAGGTGCTTGTAATTGCAAACTTGAGGGAAATCTGCTGAGATAAAGTAATGATGAATGTCATTGTTTTTATGGTGGCATGCAAAGAACCTAAGTAATATTGTAGCACCAGAAAATAAGACATTCTAAGGTTACGTTTTAAAATCGCTGGAAGTGGAGCGAGGCCCTAAATCACAAAGCCTCCTTGGGGGTGCATCTGCTCAGCAGCTCAGAAGCTCCAGTTTGCCTTCGGCGGCACCAACCTGTTGGCCTCTCACAAAAACAACTTTCAGCGAGACGAAATTAAAATGACGTCATGCGATGGTAAGCATTCCAAAGGCCTTCCTGGATTCACTTCTTATATAAGATGGTTAGTTTCCTTTTAAATGCTGTTGTGGTCTAGAGCTAGGATGTCCCCAAATGTCTCATGTATTTAAAAGTGGAGTTCTTGGAAGGTGACTGGATCTTAGTGGCACGCTACTCGTCAGTGCGTTGACCCATCCACGCGCTTCTAGCTGAGTGCGCTGCGAGGACGTGGGGCCTGGTGGCACGGGCCCCTGGGGCCTGACATGCACGTGTACCTCTGCCTCCCACCAGCTTCACTTGGCTCTGCTTCCTGGCTGCCCAGAGGCCACCCTTCCACCGTGTAGCTTCTGCCTTGAAGCCAAGTGACTGTGGGTTGAAATCCCACAACCACGAGGCAAAGGACAGCTCTGCCCTAAGAGTTGTGGGCGTGGGGCATTTTGTCCCAGTGATGGGAAAACTGATACACATGCCACTCTTTAAATTGTCCTGTTTTGTCATTCATTTGCAGTGATGACACTCACGCTACCCACTCCTGCACCTTGTCCCTCCATCCTGTTCTACAGCATCATTGTCTGTAAGGAATTGTGAAACAAAAGCTCTCTCAAACTGTCTCTTCATAACATTTAAGGAATAACCCAAAATAATAAGCTAAACAATGAAATGGTACCACCCCCATTTATTTTTAATCAAAATGGTGAGGGAAAAAAGTCTGCAAAAGCCTCATTTTGGGGCCAGGTAGATGGCTCAGTGGAATAAGCGCTTCCCTGGCAAGCACAAGGGCTCGAGTTCAATCCCCAGTTCTGCCAAAAAAACAAAACAAAAAAAAAAGGCTCATTTTGCAACAAGCCACAAAGTCCACTTGTATTTCAGGAGTGGAGCCAGCTAGGCAAACACTAACCAAACTACAAGAAGCACTACACTTCAGAATTTACAAAGGAAACCCTGAGTCTATGCCCCCAAGGCCATGCAGTGTGCTGGTAGAGGTTCTGCACTGCGTGTGAGACTGGCCAGCTGTATCTTGTGAGGCCAGCGACTAAAAATCATTTCCCACCTTGACAATTGGAGAACTGGAGGAGCCCCAGAAGCAGAACTCAAGCGACAAGGAAATGAGGATCTTTTAAGACAATCAGATTTTAGAAATACCTTTAAAATAATACTTAGGAAATCCAGGTGAACCTCTGGGCCAGTTTAGCATTCAGAATTTGAAAACTAGTGTGAAGCCCATCTCTAGCCTGCCTTCATTCTGCAAGATCTCATGAGTTTAGAGATCCATCATGGGTCGTCTTAGATGTATCAGATCACTTCTGCAGACATCTAGAGATAGAGACAGAGTCAGAAAAGAGAGAGAGACAGAGAGAGAGAGACAGAGAGAGAGAGAGACTAGCTGAGGCCCTGAGGGCAGACAGATTTGCTAGGGAGGCAGAGTGGATGAGAAGCCAGGAAAAATGGCTGAAAACTAGATGGGGAAACAGGAGCAGGAACCGCTGCAGACTCCAAAATGTGAGGCTTCTGGAGAGTTTACCATGAAAGATGTTTCATATTTCCCTATGTGCTTTTTTAAAAAATACCAATTCTGCATTTACCATTGATCTGCTAATAGCCAAACAGTTCTTTATTAAACTCTTTCTGTTACCCAAAAATAAATAAATAAATACTATAAAAATCTGGGGAACAGACTTGAGCAACCCTCCATGCTGCTCTGATCACCCGCCATTTACTCTGCTGTCGAAGGGAATATCCCTCATCCTAACCTAAATCATGGGAGACAACCAAACATGTGACACCCCACACTGAACAGATGAGAGTGACAGCAATTTCTTAGTCCAGGGGGAGAGGGTTAACCCCTTCCCACACCACGCCAGGCCAGGCAAGGATACCCGCAGTAGCCCAGTGAACCAACAAGGGCTGTGGGAGTCAGTAGCGATGAGAACCTGGGCTTTCTGCCCCCCCTAGAGGAGGTGATCAGTTCATCAGAATAATGTCGCAGGACGACATGGAGGAAAAACTCACCAGGGCTCGGACAGTAAGGTACACCTGGTCCAGCTGAGGAGGGAAGTGGTAAGGTATGGAGCCTTTCCTGGTGGGTCAGGGACATAGCTGATCAGCACAAACTCACAATAAGGCCTGTGGGATTCTTTAAGATTCAATGGTGCAGCAGCATTGAGTTCTTAGGACTTGCCATTCTCTACTGCTGAGTCAGACAAACTCCTGAGAAGTCCCTCTGGTATTTCAATGCTTAGCTTGTGAATTGAGACCGAGTAAGTCATTTTGTCCTTGTAGCAAGTAATGGGAGAAGCTTGTTCAGTTCAGGAAACTAAGCATGGCACTGCCTCAAACTCACTGCACACTCAGCTGGAGCGCTAACCTGGAGCTGGAGCAGACCTGTCTTAGAGGATTGCGCTGTGAGCCCCAAAGCAGAAAGCGAGCCTGCTGTAGAGACAATATGAGGTGCTCACCTGGTTCATGTAGTTTTCCTCAGAAGCACAGTTGTGATCAGAAGCATCTCCAAGTGCTTTCCAGGTACACTGTGGCTATGGAACTGAGTTTCAGCAAATAGCATGTAGCAAAAGTTACGCAGGGCCCTTCAGATCCATATGAGGCCCTTCATTTTGTCTCACTTTCCACAGTGACTTTGGAGGCCAAGTGAAGATGGCAGTCTCACAAGAGAGAAATGATTTGGCTCTTTAATGACCAAACTTTTCCCATAATGCATTCACTGGTCTATGAAGTAGATAAACTACAATAAACATTTTTCCCACTCTACCGCTAAGCGACACCAATAGCCCTTTTCTATTTTTACTTTTTATTTTTAATTTTGAGACAGGGTTTCACTAAGTTGTGAAAACTGGCCTTGAACCTGTGATCCTCCCACTGCTCCCTCCTGAGTAGCTCAGGTTATAGGCCTGCACCACTAGACCCAACTATATTAATCTTGGGTTGTGTTAAATCTCTACGGTTTGATGATTACTTGTTACAAAAGATAGCTTACCATAATAGGTAATCAAAACATTAGGAAAACAAACAAGCACAAAACAGCATTTCCACAGCAATCTCTTCTTCCTATCATGCTTTGTCTTTAAACTATGTCACAAGTATTTCCTGTGCAGTTTGATTTTTGTTCATGAACTCTTTACCTACTTCTATGTCCTTAAGGTTTCTACCTACTTTCTCTTCCAGAAGATCTACTGTTTCAGTTTTATATTTAAATCTTTGATCCATTTTGACTGTAATTTTGTTCATGGTGATAGGCATGAGCCTATTTTAAATCTTCGGCATGTGAAGGCTATTTATTAAAGAGGTTATCTTTCTTCCAATGAACATGTTTGGTCTCTGTGTCAAAGATAAGGTGGCTTGGTGTGCTTGTATTTGTGCCTACATCTTATAATCTGTTCTATTGATCCCCAGGTCTGTTTTTGTGCTAGTACCACGCTGATTTTATCACAGTATCTTTGTAGTATAATAATATCAAATTAGCGATTATGATACTTCTTGCCTTTCTTTTATTATCCAGGATTGCTTTTGTTATTCCAGTTCTCTTCTGGTTCCAGGTGAATTTTAGAATATTTTTTCTAGATCTGTGAGGTATACTGATGATATTTTAATTGGGATTGCATTGAATCTGTACAACAATTTTGGGAATGTAGCCATATTCACAATGTTGTTGTTCCTATCCAGGAGCAAGGAATAGCTCCATTTTCTGAAATTCTCTTTGCTCTCTTTTCAGAGTATTATAATTTTTACTGTATAAATCTTTTACTTCCTTTGTGAGATTAATTCCTAAGTATTTCATTTTTGGCGTGTTATTGTGAAGGGTATAGTTTCCATAATTTCTCTCTCAATGCACTTCTTCGTGTATAGAAATGCTATTGATTTTTGAGTATGACTTTGTATCCTGCTTTACTACTGAATTTGGTTATTAAATATACAAGTCTCTTAGTGGAGTTTTGGGGGTCTTCTATGTATGGTATCATGTCATTCACAAATAATGATAATTTCACTTTTTCTTTTCCAATCATTATGGCTTTTATTTCTCTCCTTTGTCTAATTTCTCTTGCTAATGTTCAAAGAATCAACAATTGGGATCTCATCTTTTTGAAAAATTTCTGCACATTAAAAGAAATAACCAAAAGAGAAAAAAAAAAACATGAAGTGTGAGACAATTATAGCAGACTGTCCTTCAGGCAAAGAACTCCTATCTAGAATATACAGAAAAAAATCAGGCCTCCAAAATTCAAAAACTCAATCAAAAATGGGCATCTGAGATGAATATGTACTTCACAAGTGAAGAAATAAAAATGGAAAATAAATATATGAAACAATGTTCAACATCATTGGTCACTCAAATGATGCAAATTAAAACAACCTGATGGCTGAGATACCATCTTAAGCCAGAAAGAATGACTGTCATCATGAAGTCTACCAATAACAAATGCTGTAGGGGCTCTGGGGAA
This sequence comes from Ctenomys sociabilis, assembly GCA_004027165.1. Classification (NCBI taxonomy): domain Eukaryota; kingdom Metazoa; phylum Chordata; class Mammalia; order Rodentia; family Ctenomyidae; genus Ctenomys; species Ctenomys sociabilis. The sequence continues at coordinate 141,319 of PVKA01000861.1, read as the reverse complement.
AAGGAACCCTTCTCCACTGTTGGTGGGAGTGCAGGCTGGTAAAACCATCATGACAATCAGTATAAAGATTCCTCAAAAGGCTAGGATTGGAGGTCTCATTCAAACTAGCCATTCCCCTCTTAGGTATTTTGCCAAAAGAACCGAAATCATCATACCACAGTGATATATGTGCACCCATGTTTATAGCAGCACAATTTGCAATAGCTGAATCTTAGAAAGAACCCAAATGCCCATCAATTGGGGAGTGAATAAAAAAGATATGGTACATTTATGCAATGGAGCATTATTCAGATATAAAAAGATAAATTTTATAGGCTTTTGTAGATAAATAGAAGCAGTTACAGATTATATTGGTAAGTGAAATAACTCAGATCCATATGTACAAATACTGTATTATCTCACTAGTGTGAGAACCTGAAAGAACAATGAAAATCTAAAAGGTACGACAGATACTGTGACAGAAAAAGAAATTGTTCAATGGGAAGGAAAATTGGGATGAAGAAAAGGGCAAATGAAAGACAGAAAAAATGTCTTTAATTATGTATGCAGAATAGTTTGAATAGTTGTATTGTCAATTTTTGCTAATCTTTTGAAACGAGCAGTTAATGCTTAATTTTTTAACTGATTTTTTTTCTTTCTCATTTGAACTTCTCATACCTTCTTTGCTTTTTTTCTTTAAGATTCATTTCTTTAAATTAATCTTGCATGCTTATATCTGGTAATCTGAACAACTAATTTGAACATAATATAGCAATCAGTGTTGACTTCCTATTGCTTTGGATATGAACTCTTGTATCATTTCTAATGGTTTTTTTCTATCACTATTTTTGCATTATTTAAAAAAATTGTGTCACAAAAAAGAAATCTACTGCCTTATAGACACAGTGACATGAGAATAAACAAATAATTATATTGGAGAAAAGATAAGGTTTGTGTAACACAACAAAAAAAATGTGGAAGAAAATTTTGAAAAAATCAATATATTAGTAAATAAAAAATAGCTAAAATATGGAAGGAAAGAACAGAAGATGAGGAAATAAAGGATTATAAGAATTCAACCAAAGCCAAAGCAGCATTAGGATAGATAAAGAGAATAAAATCTTATGTTACATTACATTATATTGTGAGATGTCTGACAAGGTAAAACAAATTTCTAAAATAGAAGAAAATTTGAAATAAGCAACAACAACAAAAAACCCAGTTATAAAATTGAAGTATTAAAAATAGAGATGAGTAGGGAACAAATAGTCTAGGGATAAGAAAGAAAGGAAGGAAAGAGAAAAAAGAAAGAGATATCTGCAATTCAACAGAAGTCATCCTGAAACTTGTGAACTTAATTCATCAAATAACAAAAGTTTCCAAAGTATTACTGTCAAAAATATCTCTCAAATACAGAATGATTCAAGCAGACTGAACACCCCCACAAATTGGAAAAGAAAATTGTATGCAAAATAATCAACACTAAGCCATCCGTTAATAAAATAATACTTTTTAAGAGAGAAAAACAACAGAAGATAGAGGCAGAAGAAGAAAAAGTGGGATGAGAACAGAAGGAGACAGAAGGCATTTTTCAGGCATCAGGCAGAAACAGAAAATCCTGGTGCAGAAGACAAAACTGGATCATGCCATCTTTACTTTCTCACAGCACCATCCAGTCCAAAACACAGTAGAGAAATATATAAAGGAAAAAAAGCATATGGTCCAAGAAGATTATATTCAACTAAGATGTCAGAACACCAAACAAAACTTCCCAAATCTAAAGGAGCTCCAGGAATATAGTGCTCATGGGTCATTACTGCAAAGTGTAAAAGAAGAAAGACAAAAACCAATTACAGAACTCAGTAGTGGAAAATTCATGTGTGTAGACTGGGGGTGACATAGAATCCACCTAAACATAGATTAAACTAACTAAACTAGACAGCTTGACTGCACTTAATTTCAGCTAATCGATACGGATATCAGAGCCCCTGTAACGTCAGGAGCCCAGGGCCCTTGGCCCAGGTTTGAGTTCTGGCCTTGCTGCTTCTTTCTGGCAACCGAGTAAACTCTCGGTGCCTTAGCTTTTTCAGTGATGTTTCTATATGGTAGAGTTAATAACAACTGTATACACTTACACCACTTAGAATGTTGATACGTTTATCACTCAAAGCTTGCTCAGTTTTGTTAGTAACAGCCCCATCTCCCATGTGGAAACCGAGGTAAGTACTGTTTAACATGGAAAAACTTAACTTTTATGAATGAATCCACAAGTTAAGTTCTTAATGTTTTTCATTACCACTTTTTTTTCTTAAGTATTTGGTTGTTACAGGGTTTCACTGGACTCGTGGTGATCCTCCTGCTTTCAGCCTCTCCAGCTCTGGGATTGCAGGCAGGTGCCACTATACCTGGATTCCATGGCCGGCTCAGCCTGCCTTGGCGGCCGGGCTAGTGTGTCATGTGATTCTGGGATCCACCCGCAGTCCCTGTGCTTGCCTAAGCTTGCCTAAGCTTGCTCAAGCAGGCGCTTTAGTTCACTTAGAGAAAATTTTTACAACATAATATCCCTCCAGTCTTATTTCTCTTAAACTCAAATACATTTTAATTTAATGTTCAAATTAACAAATACGTGTTAATTTAGAATTTGATGTAATTAAAATTACTTTTGCCAACTTATAAATTATGCTTTCATCTATGTATGTAGAAAAGGATTTCTAAAAAAAAAAAAAAAAAAGGATTTCTAACATTTATCTATAGTGGAATTGATAGTGATATCTTTAATTTTTTTTGCTCTTTGTATTGCTTCAGTTCTTTATATTGTTCCTATGTTGTTAAAATAATAGCAATACTACTTGGGAACAAGAACATCTATTATTTATACTGCTTAGGTTATGTATTTTAGAGTTATATTCTTAGGTATGTTTGCTGCTTCAATATTAAGAAATTTTGTACAATTGAACCTCATAACCTTGGCAAAGCTAGTTGGTTAATAATCATTACAGCTTTCAAAGTACTTCTCTCCCCTAATTAAGACTACAGGAGCTTTACTATCATATTTATTTTGCCCTTAAAAATCTTTTCTGAAGTTTTTTTTTTAGAAAAGCACTATACATTGAGAATTTTTTTAAAAGCATCAAAAGTAAACCCTCTAGCTGATAAGTCTCCCATTCATTCCAATTTCCATTGCAACAATTTCTTACATCATTTCAGAAATGTTTTATCATTTCAGAAATTTGCTAAGCATTTATATGTGTTTGCATGCATGAATTTGTGTGTGTGTGTGTGTGTGTGTGTGTGTGTGTGTGTGTATAAGAGACTGATGCAGACAGATTAGTGTTTATTCACTATTTACTGTTGATACATAAAGCTAAAACCCCACATACAATTCACTGCCTAAAATCACCTCCTGGGAAATTGACTTAAAATGAGTATTTGCATGCAGATACTTTATGGAAAGTGATCTCAAGAAAAACACCTATAAGACAAATGAAGGAGGATGGGTTGGCCAGAAGGAGAATCTGACCTACAGTGCTGACAGCCCTCCTGGCAGATTCCTCTCAGCAACCTCAACGATTCCATATGATTTTATCCCAGCCTAACCCACTCTCACAACAAGAGTTTACTTGTAAATTACATCACTATCTAGTTCCTCTGGGGATCAGTGAGGAAGCCAGTGTAATCAGACAGAGTGCAGATACTGGTCCAGGAATAAAACTCCACATGAATAGGTGATGTACTTTTTCTTTTCAGGCTTCTGTTTATTCATAGTTTCAGATGTGTTTTTCAATGTTACTAGAAAAAAAAAAAAAAAAAAACAGGCACTCTATGGATCTACTACTGTTGCAACAGTACCCTGTAACAGACTAAACCAAGTCAGTGGCTTACAGAATCAGTCATTTATCCACATACTCAAGGATGTGCAGGTCAAATACAGCTGAGCTTGTTTGAACTAGGCTCCCCTGGCTGGATTTTCTTTGGTGTTGTGTCCAGACCATGGGTTAGGCTCAGGTTTGTTCTGTATGTATTTGTTCTACCTTCTTTCCTTATGACATGTCACTGAGGTGCCAGAACCACACCACATTAAGAACCTAGAACAATTAAGACTTCAGCTCACCTCAGGGCTATAAATACTCATGGGCCAAAGTAAATCTCCAACCCAAGCCTGATACCACATAGTTGATAAGGCGCATCTCACCTGCAGTGGGAATGAAAGGCAGTGAATAGTTGTTGAACAATTACATTATCATAGACTCAAGGGCCGGCAACTGAGCACCTGCTTAGACAAGTGCAGGGGCTGGGGTTGATCCCCAGCAGCACATACCATGCTGGTCCTTTCCCCAGAAGCACTGAACCAGCCACCAAGACCCTGTGTGGTGGCGCATACCTGTAATCCCAGCACTGGGGAGACTTGAAAACAGGGGAATCACTACAAATCTGAGCTGCGTAGTGAGACCTTGTACCAAATACATACATAAAAAATATATGTAAATAAAAATAAATTACTCGACTTTAAAAAAAAAACTGAAATATGCTACTAAATGGATGAAACTTGAAGACATTATGTCAAGTGAAATAAACCAGACACAAAGGAAAAAATATTGTGTGATTTCATTTTGTAAGAAGTACCTGGTGATGTTAATTTTATGGAAACAAAATAAAACAAAGGTTGCCAAGGACTGAAAAGAGAGGGAAATGAGGGTTTTGTGGTTAATGAGTGAATTTTCAGTTCAGGAAGATAAAAAAGCATTCTGTAGGTGGATGGTGGTAGTGCTTGAACAAGTGATGCTATATAATACCAAGAAGTGTACACTTAGTGTGGGAACCTTTATGTATGCATATTTTTCCATAATAAGGAACCAAAAAAATAATTGCACAAACAAGGGTATTCATGCTTAAAGTCCACCTAGGAACTGTGAAATATTAATCTTTCCAGAACATTGAAAGAAGATTGCTTGATTACATGGAGCTTAGGAAAAGCCTAATGAAAATAGATTATGAAAAGTCAGAACCTTGAGCTAAATCTTTATCATGCTGTTTCAATTCTATTCAAATTTCTATATTATCAAAAGTATACAGTTATATTTAAGGATAAAAGACTTTCTGACATTAAAACATCTTTGGTTATGTTTCAAATAATAGATAAGTGCATCTCTATGTGTAACGACAGTTATACACAGTATATAAATACAATTGTTATCTACATATAGGTCAAGAAAATAAACATTCCTCAATAATTCAAGGTAAAAGAACTGAAAACATCATTTCATAGTGATATATGTGCACCTATGTTTATAGTAGCACAATATGCAATACCCAAATTTTGGAAACAACCAAAATGCCGATCAACTGATGAATGGACGAAAAAGATGCGGTGTTTTTATACAATGGAGTGTTATTCAGATAAAGAAAACTTATTATATCCATATATAAGTGGATGCAATTTGAAGATATAGTCATAGGTGAAATAAACCAACCCCACTTGTGTAAATATCATATTGTCTCCCTAGTGTAAGAACTCAAAAGAAGAAATAAAAATCAAAACATATAATACAGTTAAATAGAAAGAGAGAAATTAAGGTTTAAACAACAAAGAAAGAGAAAGGAGAAGAGTTAGGAAATATGTCATGGGCAAAACTATACATTTATATAAACAAGATGGTTAAGGCAGTTGTCAAAAGAATCTCCATCAGGTTTTTGAAAATAGCAGTTAATGGGTAGAATTCTTACCCTGACTAATTCTATATGCTGATATCTGTGAATTAAGCAACTACACTGAGGATAGCAATGTATAATACTAAAAGCATGCTTGAAATACCTCTCATTTTGGTCTTTTAAATTAGTACTGCTTCTAGTGTCATATCAATTACTGCTATATTCTCTATAAAGTAAATGTTTGTAAAAAAGAAAAAGAAGAAGAGATAATGAAAACAAGAGACAAGAAAAAGAGTCGTAGGATTGATTGTCCTGCTACAATATTATATATGGTTTGATTTCTCAATTTCTGTGTAAAAATGTGAAATATTTTCTTTCACATTCTATAGGGTTTTAAATACCCATGTTTTTTTTTTTGAAAATAGTAGTTCCATGCTATATCTAACACTTTTGATATTCAGACAGATAGTGAAGTTAAGCTCAAATGCCTATGCTATAGAGTAATAATATTATTAAGCTTCTCTTCTGGAGGGTTAACAACTTAAGTTTGCAGACCAGAAAACTAGAAAAAAAGAAGGGCTGCAAGGATAGCAAACATTTTGGCCCTTTCAAGGTCAATGAGGACTCAGAACATAGGAGAACCTGTACTGTAACATCCTGTACCTCATTGGTGTCCCAAATTTTCTGATCAAGGAGATGATAAAGCCACAGAAGAACATGATCAATGATGTATAGTGTGCCTAAGGAGAGTCACAGAGAGAGAAAATATTCTCTCAGGCTTTCACAGAGAGCAAATTGGACAAGCAATGGCCATGACTCATCCAGATGGCTGACACTGAAAAAAAAGATCTACAAGGTGCTTTACATGGTTTCAGGGTAAATACTGAGAGGATTTGACTGACCTTTTCAGATATAAAAGTTACATTTTTAGTTATATAGGTCTTGCTTTTACTTTGTGATAACCATCCAGCAGAAAAGTAAAACCACAAGGTATAAAAAGTAATGTCATATTAACATGCTGAACTGTAAAAGGCTCAAGTCAATAACTTCTGACAATTACCATTTCTGCTGATAATCCACTACTATTATGGACCATTGGACTATATTGGGTTATTTTGCTGAATTCAAGTACCTACAATTTTTAGACTGGCTTCAAGTATGAAAAGGTCCTTTAAAGACTTCTCCAAATACAGTGTTTCACCTCTCTAACTGCAGTGAAACACCCATCTCTGACAAAACAAAATGAAAAAGGAGGATATGTTGAGGGCCACAAAGTTAGGAAATTGATTAAAAATGTGTAAGTGATACTTGGCCCAGTGCCTAAAGCAAATAAGCTACCTCACCCATGAGATGAACATCCTGTCTGGTCAAGGCTAACTATCAGTTGCTAGGCAACCTAGTGTTATGCATTACTAACTTAACAAAAGTGTAAACAAAAGACTTTTGTGGTGAAAAAAGAGAAAAAAAATATATGTGTGTATACATTAGAGAGTTAGGATATACAGCTACTCTCTCTTAGTTCACTGAGAATGAAAGTTTGTACCAATATTGTTTAGGCAAGATATTGTGTCTGCAACTTGTGCTCTGAATAACCATTGCAAATTCAATAATATGCAGTGTAATAATTACCGTAACCATCCTACCAACCTGTTTTGAAACTATTTCATTGCTGTTTTATCGGGGTTTCTTTCATTAAAATAAAAAAATTTAAAAGAAATAATAATAATTCAAGGCACTTATAAGTACCCGATGAATGAAAAAATATGTTTGTTTTTTCTCAGCTATTTGCCATCAAACATGAACATGATCCTTCAGAGAATGTCAGAAACTATAACATCAACAACATAAAAGCAGATGTTATGGCTTGGGTGTGACACTCTCTCAAAAGCGCACACATGGAGGGCGAGCTATCCCCTGAAGCACTTTGCAGAAGTGGGGTTTGGGGAGGTGGCCAGATCATAAGTGCTCTCACCTCAGGAGTGCATTCAGCTCTTTGTGGATTCGGGGCTTAGTGAGATTCATGGGTGAAGCCTTGTCCTCAAGGTGAGCACTGCACACCATGCTTCCCAGCCCCAGCAGGCCACCTCTCTTCTCCAGCCAACTCTTCTCACCATGGTGCTCAGCCTCCCAGCAGCCTCCTACCATGCACCCATGGCACCAAACACTGAAACCTGCGAAGCCTGTGTGCCACAATAAATTATCCCCTCTTTAAGTTGACTTTATAAGGTGTTTTTGCCACAGTACCAAAAACCAACTAACACAACAGCTTATTAAGGAAATTTACATGTTTTGGAATCAACTGGGGTTCTTCCGCTTTCCAAAATGAGAAAAGTAAAAAGAGATACTATGGACAAAATAACTAGCTCTTATTTGATGTGATTTTTTGAAAAGATGTGCTTTGGAATGTAAAGGAAAAACTATTATAGGCACATACATAGTTTTATGATACTGAAATTTTCATGAAATTAAAAACCAAGTTCAAATATTATATGGTGTTATCATACTCTGGATCTCAATCTTTGATTTTTAAAATATGAGCTATGTAGAGAACAAAAATAGAAACATCTTTGGTCTCTATAACCCACTGGCAGTGCATCCTGGAGCAATTTAATTGAATTCTATAAGCTTCCATTGCTCCCATACAAGAAGTGAAAGCAACAAAATCTGCCCAGCTCTTGTAAGGACTGGGTGTTATACAAATAATAACCTTGGAAAATGGTAAGTATTTAATAAATTGTTATATTATCTGTGTCTTTGTAATAACTTCATTTTCTCTCATAGGCATTAAATTTGTTTAAAGAAATAAGACTTAGAATTTTAATAAAAAAATAATATAACACCATTATCATCTATTCTTGGAGCTTGAAAGAGAGTAAAGTAAATGCTTTTTATACATCTCAATTCAAATTGTCTTTAAATTATTTTTTCATAAGAAATATTTGATTTCAAACTAAAAGTGCTTCCTAGGGCCACAGATAAACTGACATATTCTCAACTGCATTTTCATTGTTACTGAAATCTAAAATAGTTGCAGGGGAACTATTCTTGGTAATAAGTTCTCTAAACTAGTCTTTAAAGATCTGGGATATAGCTAAGTGGCACAAGTACCCACCTGGCAAACACAAGATCCTGAGTAGGCTTCCCAGGACCAAACAAACAAACTTGTTTGTAGGGTGAGTGATATTGGCTCCATTTCTATCTCATCTAGCAAAAGGAAAAAGAGAAAGTTGGCTCCAGCTTCAGCCAGCAAGATTTGCTATCATTGTGGAAGTTTTCTTCCTCCCATTCTGGCCTCAAATTGCTATCTGATAATGCTTTTCTTTCCTTATAAGTGTCACAAAAATAGTTTCTTCTTTTTCTCATGCAATCCAGGCAATGTGGCTTCCTTCTCCATCCTCCTTAGAGATCACTCATGACCTCAGAACAATTCAAAAATGCCATCATCTCATTTCACCCTTTCCAGCTTCTCTGGGTGTGAGTCTCAATGAAACAGGTTTTCCTTCCTGGAAATGAACCGGTTCACTCTGAACATGCTTTTCTAGCTTCTGGTCTGAGTATTCTCTCCCCTGTCCCCTAAGCAATGGCATTTCCTCAATTGACATCAACTTTCTTTTTGGCTCCTACATAGAATATTTTCTTTCGTGACCTTAACAATTTTTATGACATTACAGCTGTCTTATTATAGTCTAGCCACCTTGGGCACGATGCCTACTGCAGTACAGTCTATTATTTTCTGTCTCCATACTTCTACTTCTGTTCTTTCCAAGATCATCTTTTCAGGACTCAGTTGAAGTTACCATTTTCATCATGAGCTTTACCCATTCCTATCTTTGATTGCTTATAGTGGCTTCCTTGACAGTACTTTTTGAATATTGATTTACTGTTGTTTCTCCTGAAATCAGAGTTGAAGCTAAGAAAAATCCAAGTCCTGTGAAGACAGAAAAATTCATAGCAGAGGACAGCATTCTGGTGTATTTCCAATGACCTTGGTCTTCCTAGGCACCTACGTACAGGTATCAGTCACCACAGTCACAAAAGTTTAATCAAAAGTGAAAGCTAAATGAACCACTAGTTCTTAAACACTGGAAAATAGAAAGGAATGAGGACTGGTTGGGTAAAACTTTAATTGCTCCACAATCTTTGGAAATATCAAAGTATTCCTACAATGTCAATCAGTGTCATAAATTGAGCAGCAAGCCACTGGTAGAAACAGGATTAAAGGAAAATACAAAGGACTACCTATTTTGTCTTTACATATTACATAGTTTGGAAGTTTAAAAAAGTACTTCTACCAATGATTACTTAAAATATAAATACTTCAATACTATTTTCACTGAACAGTCACTCTGGGTTAATCTCTGGGGTCAGACTGACTGACTGAAGAGCCTTCCTTCCCTGGACTATTCCCTCAACCACCCGCATTCTTCAATCTAATTCTTAAGACAAATTTCATGAAGCAGGGAATTCAGTTTTTTAAAATTAATTTTAAATAGACTGGTTCACTCTGGAAATAGATTAAGAAAGAAATAGCAATGAGGCAGTTTTAAAACAGATTACTAGGACAGTTACAATAATTAATACATTGCATATTGTTGTCTTCAAAGTAGTTACTCATAGTATGAGATGTAGACATGATATCTCGTCTAAATGTTATTGGTACAAATCTTTCCTCTCATCGAACTAAGAGAAAACAGCTGTTTATCTATCTTAACTATTTTGTAGATACAGATATAAATATATGTATATTTTTTCACTGCAAAATGGTCCTACATTTATATCCCTCTTTTTTGCTTAGTTTTGTCAGAGATGGGTATTCGTTTGCCATTAATATATTGTTGGTGCTTGAATTCAGCAAAATAATCCAATATAGCCCAACAGTCCATAATAGCAGTGGATTATCCATGGAACTGGCAATGTGAGAAGTGGTTGACTTGAGCCTTTTACAGTTCAGCATACTAATATGGCTTTACTTTTTATACTTCATGTTTATACTTCTCTGTTGGATAGTTAAAACAAGATAAAGCAAGACCTAGATAAAAAGAAATGTAACTTTTGTATCTGACAAAGTCAGTCAAATCCCCTGAAGCCCTGTTTTTTTTTTTTTTGTTTGTTTGTTTGTTTTTATGTTTTGTATCTTAGAGAAGGGTCAACAGCGGGTTCAGGATCTCACTACTAGATTGGACTCATAGTGATCAACCTGTTTACAGCCTCCCGAGGTGGGATTACAGGTGCACTCTACCATGCCCAGTCTCATTGGCTATCTCAGTGGGCTCCCAGGGCTGGGCTAGCACTGCAGGCCTAGCAATCAAATTCCAGGCCCCTGAACCTGCTTGCAGGCACTTTAATCCACTGAGATATTTGGCCAGCCCAGAAGTTCAGTTTATCTTTAACATTTTGCTGGATCTACTTTAGCCAGGATTTTTAAAGGTTTTATTTTGAAATTATAGATTTACAAAAAGTAGTAAAGATTGTTCAGAGTTCACATGAAACTTTGAACTGGCTCACCTCAGTGGTTTCACCTGGGCTAAATTTAGCAGAGGGTTTTTGACACTGGCACAATATGTGCATGTAACTATAAATGATATAATCATAAAGATAGAGTCAAGTGACCACCACTTAATCAAAATATATAACTATTCCTTCAGGCAAAGCACTTCCCTTGTGCTACCTTTACAGTCATGCCTCTGTCTCCCCCCTCACTATTCCTATTGCCTGCCAATGATTGATTAACTTTCAATCTCTGCCATTTTGGTGTTTGGACATTGTTATGTAAATGTATGCAAATATATATATATATATTTATTTATGTATGTATGTATATATTTTATGTAGATTTAAGGTTTCATTTCTCTGGGATAAATGCTGACAGCTGTGACACCTGGATAGTATTATAAATATGTTTAATTTTTTAGAAAATACCAAGTAATTTTTCAGAGTGGCTGTACCATTTCATGTATACTACTCAATAATGTCATTATTTCTAAAACTTTGACCTAATACATATATAGTAATGTTAATGTGCTCTTCTTTAACGGCAAATATTATTGAACAGTTTTAGGTATTTGTCATTCATACTTGCTCAGGTGAAACGTCTTTGTGTGAGTCAGCCTTCCTATCTGATCTATATGATTTGAAGGAGAAAAGGCCTTTTTTGGCTGATGACTTCAGAGATTTTAGTCCAGAGTCAGCTGGGTCCAAGACAGAAGCATCCAGATGAAAGGGCATAGAAAAGAAGGTTGTTTGCCTTCTGGCAGCCAGGAAGCAGAGGGCGAGCCACAGAGGAAGGGACCAGAGGAAGGGATCAGGTTTGCACCCACAAGACTCATGTCCTTTCACTAGACTGCACCTCCCAATAATCCCATCAATTCAATACAGTTCTGAAAAAACTAGGTTGAATAATTAGAGAAAAGAAAGAAATAAAAAGGAATAAGGATAGGAAGGGAATAAGGCAGTTAAATTATCATCATTATTTGCAGATGACATGGTACTCTACAAAGAAGATCCCAAAAACGACACCAAAAGACTTCTAGATTTAATAACCACATTAATTAGTGTAGGTGGATATAAAATCAATGCTCAAAAATCAATAGCATTCCTGTGCACAATCAATAAACTCAGAGAGAGACAAATTAGATAAACTATACCATTCATAACTGCATCTAAAAAAAATAAAATACCTAGGAATAAATCTAACAATGCAAGAAAAAGATCTAAACATTGAAAAAGACAGTACTGTGAAAAAGAAGATTGAAGCAGATAACAGAAAATGGAAAGACATTCCTTGCTTATGAACAGGAAACAACATAGTGAAAATGGCCATAATCCCAAAAATTGTTATACAGATTTAACACAATCCCAATCACAGTATCATTAACATGCCTCACAGATCTAGAGAGACCATGTCTAAAATTCATTTGGAATGAGGAGAGACCTAGAATATAAAAGCAACTCTGGGTAACAAAGGCAAGGCCGGATGCATCACGATCCCTAACTTGAAATTATATTACAAAGCTAGGGCTGGCCAGATAATTCACTGGACTAAAGCGCCTGCTTAGGCATGTGCTGAGACTAGGATCTGATCCCCGGTGTGCCATGCCAGCCCTGCCTCCAGGGCCTGCTGAGAAGGTGACTGAGTGTGGCGGTGCATACCTGTAATCCCAGTGCTTGGGAGGCTGAAAACAGGAAGATCACTACTAGTCAAATCTGTATAGTGAGACCCTGTAGATCCTACACCAAATACATAATAGATAGATAAATAAATAAATTAATAAAATTACAAAGCTACTGTGATAAAAGAAAATAGCAGCATGCTATTGGAAAAAAACAAACAACAAAAAAAAAAATAGACCTGGGTATTAGTGGAACAGAAATGATGATGCAGATACAACTCCAAAAACACCCAGCCACTTTATCTTTGCCAAAGAAACCAAAGATGTTCACCAGAAGAAAGATAGCCTCTTTAATAAATGGTGTTGGAAAAAATGACTTCCCATGTGCAGAAGACTAAAATTAGACCCATTCTATTGTTATGCACAAAACTGGAGTCAAAAGCCATGTGTATCCCTTTCTTTTGAGCTTTTTCATGGCTATGTTTAATTTTTGATATCAGTAATTTGTATTTTCTCTCCCTCTCCCTCTCCTTCTCCCTCTCTGTCTCTGCATCCCTCTTACCCTCTTCCTTCTTCCCTACCATCTTGTGTTGGAGACCAAACCTAGGGTCTCAAACATGCTTAGCATTGAACTGCACCCCTATGCTACTCTTTAAAAAAAGTTTTGTCAGTCTTGCTAGAGGTTTATCAATTTTACTATCTGTTAAGAAGACCATTCTGTCTTCTGTTTTCTATTTTAATTCCTTTAATATTTGCTTTTCTGTATTTTTTCTCTCCTCCTGTTTGGGAGGAGGTTTATATACTTTTCTGAAATTTGGATCATTGATTTGGAAGTTTGCCCCTCTCTGTTTTTCATTCTTTCCTTCCTTTTTCCCTTCTTTATTTTTATTTTCATTTTATTTTTCTTGTAGTGTTTAAGTTTTGAGATAGGACATTGTTGTGCCTCTAGCTGGCCCCAAACTCCTGGGCTCAAGCAACTACTTTTGTTAAAGAGACAAGCTGACAGACTTCAGCTGTGTTGCTCAGGCTGGCCATGAACCCCTAGACTCTAGGGGATCCCCTGGCCTTTGTCCCTTGAGTAGCTGGGACCACAGGTAGATACCCGGTATGGGGTTTTAAGTCACATGTTGTTCTCAGCAAGGTGATGAAATCTTGTACAGGGGCAGCCTGGGATGTGAGCTACCCCTTTGTTCAGTGTACCCACACAGTATGTGTTCACTACCTACCCATTAGGTAGGTCCGGTCTGTTGTCACAGGATCACGTGCTGGAATCTGAGTTATTTTATTTAGTAGTCACAAATGTAGTGGTGCTAGCAGTTTATATAACTCAAGGGGAAACTGTAAAATATTTCTTTTAACTGAAAATGGGAAAGCACAGTAAGAGATTTTGAGAGAATTCCGTAACTTTCATCATGGCATATTATTGCAATTATTGCACTTTATCATCAGCTGTTGTTGTCATTCTCTTATTGTGCATAATTTGCAAACGGAATTCATCATATGGAAGAAAACATAATACTGGGTATGTCGAGTTTTGTACTATCCATGTGTCCGGGCATCCCTAGGCCTCTTCTAAGACCCACACATAAGGAGGCATTGCCGTTTAAGGACAAAAAGGTAAATCCACAGAATGTATTTACATGTGCTTCTTTATGTCCTAGGATCTCAAAGTAGTCCACCTTCTTTTCTACACCTTTCAAAGCTTTTATGTTTGTTTTGTAATTGACCTCCATGACTTTTTTTCATTTAGTGGGAAGAGCAAGGAAAAGTATAATTACTTCATCTTTCTGCAAGCAGAAGGCCACTGTTTAGAATTGAAAACAGTCTAACATACTAAGTAGCATGACACAGAGCTTCTCATATGTCAGAATCTGATTTCTTAACTAGTTGCTAAGTAATTATGGGCTGAATTGTGGCCTCCCCAAATCCATGTATTAAAGTCCTAACCCCCAGTATCTCAGAATGTAACCATATTTTTAGACAAGATCCTTAAAGAGGTAATTAGGTTAAAATGACATCATTGGGATGGGACCTATTCCAATATGAGAAATGTCTTGAGGAGAAGAGAAGATTAGTTAGAACACAGGCTGAGAGCTGGCCAGTTAGAGACACAGAGAGAAGATAGCCACCTACAAGTCCAAAAGAGAGATGTCCAACAAGTTGACCCAAGTGACACTTACCTCTTGAACTTCTAGCCTCCAGAACAATGAATAAATAAATCTATATTGCTTAAGGCACCCAATCTATGGTACATTATGTAATTCCTAGAAAACAAATATAGTACTATAACATTTTTTATATTTACTGCATTTATTTTCCTACAGCTAAATATTTTATAGCTTCAACAAATTTGCCTTAAAATAAAGCATGAGGTTAAAACTGGATCACTTGGCCCTTTCTCTTCTTGTCCCTTCCCAGTTCAAAGTGCTTGCATCCTTTAAAAAATGCTTTCAGTTGGGCTCCACACACTCAAGCCTTGGCAAATCTTCTTTGTCAGTTTAGCCTTCTTCAGGAAGGTGGGTTTTGTCTGCCAACTGTAGCCACTCTGCTTCTGATTGTAGTGCCTCTTTCCTTGAGCGTACAGGGAATCCTTGCCCTGCTTATCCTGGGTCACTTTGTGAGGCTGATGCTTGCAACACTTCTTACAAGACATCCTTTGGGTTTTAGGTACACTGACCATCTTGGTGGTAGAGCTCTCTATGCAATGAAAACAAGAAGCCCACTGACCTAACTCCTCACCTTGAGCCACTCATGCCTCACAGGAAAGCAAGTCCCATAACATTAAAGTAAGCTATTGTTTTGATTTTTAAGTTTGAGGGGAAAAAGTTATGCATGGTAAAAGTTAGCTATCTCATTTTTTTTCTTATCTGTTCCTCTTGATTAGAATTAAAATTTACATATTTGATATTCAGACAGATAGTGATGTTAAGCTCAACTGCCTTTGTTATAGGGTAATAATATCATTAAGCTTCTCTTCTGGATGCTTAGCAACTAAAGTTTGAAGACCAAAAATTAGAGAAATAGAGGGGTTACAAGGTTAGCCAATATTTTGGCCCTAGCCTTTCAAGGTCAGTGAGGACTCAGAATATAAGAGAACTTGTGCTGTGACATCCTGTAACTCAATGGTGTACCAAATTTTTCTGATTAAGGAGATTATAGGCCACAGAGGAAAGTGATCGATGATGTATAGTGTGCCTAAGGAAAGTCACAGGAGAGAAAACATTCTCTCAATTCTTCACAGAGAGCAAATTGGTCAAGCAATGGCCATGACTCATCCAGATGGGTGACACTGAAAAAAAATCTATAAGGTGCTATACATGGTTTCAGGGTAAATCCTGAGGGGATTTGACTGACCTGTTAGATACAAAAGTTACATTTTTAGCTATATATGTCTTGCTTTAACTTGGTGTTAACCATCCAGCAGAAAAGTATAACCACAAGATATAAAAAGTAATGCCACATTAATAAGCTGAGCAATAAAAGGCTCAAGTCAACAACTTTTGACAATTGCCAGTTCTTCTGATAACCCACTACTATTATGGACTATTGGACTATATTGGGTTGTTTTGCTGAATTCAAGTTCCTACAATATTTGATCTGGCATCAAGTATGCAAAGGTCCTTTAAAGACTTCTCTAATACTGCTTCCTAACAGCAATGGACCACCCATCTCTGACAAAACAAAACAGAAAGGGGGGTATAAATAAAGGACCATTTTGTAGTGAAAAAATAGATACAAAATAGGATAGATGTACAGCTATTTTCTCTTAGTTCAATGAGAAGAAAGGTTTGTACTAATATTGTTTAGACAAAATGTCATGCATGCATCTTGTCCTCTGAATAACTACTAAAAAGAAAATAATATGCAATGTATTAATTATTGTAACTGTTCTACTAACCTGTTTTGAAACTGCTTCATTGCTATTTTTTCTCATCGAAATAAATAAAAAGAAAATATATACAAAAGATATATTTAAGTGTGGCCAACTGAATTAGAAAAAATATGCTGACTTTATCATTGACATATTAGATGTGTTGTATAGCTTTGTTTAAGTTTAAGTAGATAAAAGCACATTTCAGCATCCTTAGTAGTAGCTTCAATGTTTCTATTTTGTTCTAATAGAAATATAATATAAATTTCATTTTATGTGTATTTCTTTTTTATTTCAAAGAAACATTATTTTTTCAATTTTGAGCACTTGAATTTGGATTTTTTCCTTACTTATGCAATGTTGGGAAGCAAATATATATATTACTGATATAACTGGGTAGTTTGTAAGTTTGATTACAAACTTAAAACTGGCTGGTTTATAAGTTTGATTAGAATTTTCAGCACATGGTTAATAACAACGAACTGCTTCAGAGGTCATGTGTTTAGTCTTTGGGTATCTGTCCTGGATTCAAGAAAATGTTGGGAAACAACTTGTTTTTCTGTCTCTCTTTTATTCATCAGAACACTCAAATACACTTAATGAAAATCAGTAGTTCTTTTGTTATAATTTACATTAGGTATGTCATGTATATATAGAACAGTTGAATTGTACTTATGATTTTTTTCTATCGGAGCAACTATACACAAGACTAATGTCATATAGTCTTTGCCATAGGCCTTTTTTCATAGTGGATGATTAAAATGATTTCTGTGGATTTTAAAAGAAAAAAGAAAGACACAGGAAAAAAAGGAATTAAAATTCACAGCCAGCATATGCTCCAAGAAAGAATTACTTTTCTTCAGAAAAGATATTCTAAGAATGTGTTTAAATGTTGAAAATCTGGAAATTCTTCTGCGATTGAATATGTTCCATAGCACATTGACTAGAACTCTTAAATTCACAAGAGAAATACCTGTCTCATGCAAAAACAGATGGTGTTGGAAAGAAAAGAAATCTGCGGGAAAAAATGTGGAAAAATAGCCACAGGCACATTGTGTGGAGTTCTTATGGAGTCTGTCTGTATAGGTGGATAATACTTTTTTGGAGAAAATTATTAGTGTTAAAAAACAAACTATTAATGATTATAAAAATAATACCTTTGATTAGCCCAATTTATCTTCAAAGACATTCATTGCAATGATACAAGGTAGCCTAAAAATGCAAGTAGAAAGATATAAGTATTTTCAAATGTGAGACTTTTCAAAAAATTGAGTACAGATCTGAAAATGTACCTCGGTTATAAGAGATCTGTTTAGTGCACATGAGACCCTGATTTTTATTCCCCGTTCAAGAAAAAAAAGAGAAGGGAAGAAGAAAAAAATAGGCTAAAAGAAAGAAAGAAAGAAAGAGAAGAGAAACAAAAGAAAGAAGAATGAAGAAGAGAGGAAAGACAAGAGAAAGGGAGAAGGAAGAAAGAAAAGAGAAAAAGAAAGTGAAAGAGGAAGGAAAGCAGGAAGGCAGAGAGAAAGAAAGAAAGAAACAAACAAACAAACAACAGCAGCAGGCCTTTTCTAGTAATACTTCATTTCAGGAGTGTTGAATCTTTCAAGGTTTGTACATATTGTTTCCAATTTTTGTCTACTCATGGCTGTCTCCTTATCCAGAAAATTGCCTCAGTCACAGAGGAAGGATTTTGCAGGCTTAAGGGTCTGAAATGTACCCATCAGTATGAAAAGAATGAATTGCACCTGGCAAGGGTGGCTCGGTCACTATAGACACACTGTCCTAAAGCGCAGAGCTCACAAGCAAGGTGAGGTGCTGGGGTGCAGACTTCAGTATGCTGCTGGGATAGCTCCTGGAAGCTTGGAAAAAGCAATGTGCCACATTAAACAGAATAAAGATGTTGGAGCCACCTTGACAAATGACTAAAGGAAGAAATCAAAAGGCTCAGAGAAGAGTGCGTGCAAAAACGGGTATACTGTATATGATTGGAAAACCTTTCAAACCAGTGTTCAACTCCAGATACTTCCAATCCCACAAGAAGTAAATTGAGCATTTAATCTTACTACAGTACTCTGAGTTGCACTCTCGTTCTCATCTTGTCCCCAGGAGTGATATGAGAGGAAGGTGGGGACAGAGGCCTGGGAAGGAATGTCTGGCCCCACAAAGGCTTCATCTGGATTCAGCCACCTCTAAGAAGCACCTCAATTGGTCCTGTCTTTACACTTTCATATTGTTGTACCTATTGCACAGTTCAGAACAGCTTACAGGTGATTAACTGTGAAAGGTTACTGTAATATTCCTGTCATCTCGCACTGTGAATCTGTGTAATGCCAGCTTTTCTTCATGTGTTTTAACTGAAGCAAAGCACTGAACAAGAGTGAAATTAGAAGTAGATAGAATTCAGCTGCTGTCTACAATCAAATCAAACATCAATGATCATTGCAAAATATGTAAAGCCATTCTGCTTTTTTGGCTTGGAAAAAACAGTTCTTTTTCATAAATACATGCTATCTAAATTAACATATACTGAATATATTATTGATATTTTAATTTAATTAATTTGAAGTTAGTAAGTACTTTGAAAATACCTCACTTTTAACACCAATTATTGCAATGAATAAATATATGTAGCTGCAAACCTATGTTAACAAAAGCTTTTTGGGATTCTCAGTTATCTTTAAGAGTGTAGAGAGTTCTCAAAACAAAAGAGTTTAAGAACCACTAATTTAACATATCCTTTCCATAAACTGAAAGCAACAGAATCTTAGAAATTCTTTTCAGGGCTACTGATTGAACCCAAGGCTTGATGAATATTAGGCAGGTGCTCTACCACTGAACTACATCCCAGAATCTCAGCAGAGGAACATAGACTCTAAGAGCACAAGCAATTGCACCCCACTATATCATCTGGGTCCTGAGAAGACAATTTCTGCCCCGGGCCCCTTGTTCAGGGGCAGCTAACTCTCTACTTACATTCATGCCCATTCTCAAGCCAGCTGTCCTGAATGAATCTCTAATGACTCTAACTATAATCAAATGATGCCAATGAACATACTGTTTAATAATATTCCATTTCTTAAACTCTAAGTCCAACATCTTTCCTTCCTTCTTTCTTTCTTTCTTTCTTTCTTTCTTTCTTTCTTTCTTTCTTTCTTTCTTTCTTTCTTTCTTTCTTTCTTTCCTTTTTTAATTCAGGACAAGGTATACAGGGTCTCACTGCATAGATCAGACTCATAGTGATCCTTCTGTTTATAGCTTCCCAAGTGCTAGGATTACCCCCAACATCTTTCATTTAAAGTTTAAACACTAGGTCTGGCCAAATAGCTCAGATTACAGCACCTGCTTAATCTGACACAGGGGCCGAGAGTTCAATCCCCAGGCCTGCAGTGGGGAGCACTGAGATGGCGATTGAGATGGCATGGTGATGCACGCCTGTAATCCAGCACTTGGGAGGCTGTAAACAGGAGGATCACTATGAGTCCAGTCTATGCGGTGAGACCCTGTACACCCCATACACCCTGAGCTAAATACAAAAATATAATAAAAATAAAATAAAATAAGATAAAATTTAAACTCTTATTTTCCATTTCTACCTATGATGCATTCATGAGTCTAAGAGACTCTAAAACACAAATTTGGAATTTAACTGGAAACTCGTAATGTTGCTCTCCCTGGTTTATCTTAAACCAGTAATGAACTGTAAATTCACAAGACACTGGCTCTTTTCTTGATTACATGTTGACAAGCCAGTCATTAAAGGTCTGCTTCGTCCTAGTACAGAGTCCAGGTGTTTGTGGCATTTTGTCTTCCAAGTACACAACACACACACACACACACACACACACACACACACACACACACACACACAGCTATGGAGAAGCATCTACACAGCAAGGGTCTTGCTGGAGATATGAGCCCCATTTTATAAAGATGTGCAATTAAATCTCTTCCCTTAAGTCCTCAAGGGAATGCACATTAAAAGACCTAGCTTTAAATCTCAAACCACTCAACATGATCATGACTCACAGAGAAACTATAGATGCTCACTGACTATACAGAAGGAAATTGAAAATAACAAACGTACTGGGCAAATTCTCTGTAAGGCTTTATTTTAAAACATAACAGACAATGTGTGTTGCAAATTTATCTTCCCTCAAAGATACATTTTACATTTACTCTTTCTAACACCATTATTTAGTTTCCTCTTTTTTTTTTCTAGAAAAGTTTGTTCCCTGGTGAGTGCAATATTCAAGTCCTAGTTTTAATGAAAGGTTTATGAAATCTGAGGACCAAAATCTTAAAATACATCGAATTAACAAAACTACAGTGTGTTCTATATGTTCTTTGTAAGATTATACTGTATGTGAAAGTATTGTTTCCACTCTTAAGCATGTATTTAGAAAGTGTATAAAGAAAAATCAATGAACTTGGTAGGCGAGATTAAAATGAGACATTTTACAGAAAAGTTTGGATCATTTAATCTAAGAAATGAGAACTAATATTTATGATGATGATTGTCTTCAAGTATTTAAATGAAAGAATTATGTGATTTCAGCTGGGCGTGGTGGCGCACCCCTGCAATCTCAGCACCCTAAGAGGCTGAGGCAGGAAGATGGCAAATTCGAACCCAGCCTGGGCAACTCAGTGATGTCCTGTCTTGACATACAAAATTTTAAAAGAGCAAAAGCCCTAGAACAAAACCTTCATATAACCACAGCAAAAGAAATTAGAGTTGTTGGTCTTCATTGATCTGTCCATAATTCGTGAAAGTTATACAGGCATAGTTCTCATTCCTGAATACGTGGAGATTTCTCCAGCACAGGAATTATGCAAGATAGGCATGCCATGGACAGGTAAGCATTCTTCTCATCCACTCTATGACTCTTTTTGCTTGTTGTCTAAATAACTTCCATTCTAGGGGTTAAAGAGATAGCTCAGTGGAACAAGTGCTTGCCTGCCAAACTCAAGGTCCTGAGTTCAATCACTGGTACTACCAGATAGATAGATAGATAGATAGATAGATAGATAGATAGATAGATAGATAGATAGATAGATAGATAGATAGATAACTTACATTCTGATTAAATAATTACTTCAACTCATACAGAACTGAAGGCAGTAACTATAGGGACTGTATCATACAAAGTAATTCTGTGCTAGAAGTTAATAGTCTATAAGAATAAAAATCTTAAGTACGTATCTTTATAGTAATTGTATAAAAATATAATAATGCTTCCCTTGGACATTGTAAATACCATAAAATGTACACAGAATGAAATAAATTAAGTTTTGATATTTAAGATGATAGTACTAAATTTTTTAAGAGCCAAAGCAAAGAGATCTGTCCTCTTAACTAGAAATGAGGACTCAAAACAAATTTCAGGAAAAAGAGATCTTATTTTCAATTAAAATGTATTAAGAATTAAAAAGATAAAAAGTAAAAAAAAAGTATTAAGAATCTAATGCATAGTTTGTAGAGAATAGGAAGAAAACAGAAAGAATGGAAGGTTGGGAGAGGCAGTGATTTATCAAGATATAAAAATGGAAGGTGTCCTCTGTTGGCCTCTCTTTGGGAGGAAAGCAAGTAGGACCAGTGAGTATGCTGTAGCCCTTTCTGACCTGCACATCTTAGAAAGACGCAGCCTTGCATCTAAAGACCCTTGATTTCTTCTTAATAAAAGAAAGTGCTTTTTAGGATAAATTCTGTACAGTTATAAAAATATGCTTGTTACCAAAAGTTAAACATGATGTATTTAAGAATATATAGAGGGGCTTGGGAAATAGCTCAGAGTCTAAGTGCCTGCCTGGTGAGTGCAAGGACCCAGGTTCAACTCCTGCTACACATGCCACACCTTGCCTGCCAAAACTGGGTACGGTGGCACATGCCTGTAATCCCAGCTCTGGGGAGACTGAGACAGGAGGATCACTATGAGTCTGAGCTGCCTATCGATACCCTGTATCAAGTAAATAAATGAAAGATATTTTAAAAAGTTTTTTTTAAAAAAAGAATATGTAGACATATGATCTCATTCCTTTAAAAAAAAATAAAGTATATAGAAGTTTCTCACAAGCCTGGCATGATGGCATACATCTGTAATCCCAGTACTTGAGGTGAAGCAGGAGGATTGTTGCAAGTTAAGAGACCAGCCTAGGCTGAAGGCCAGCCTAAATTCTATAGTGAGACCCTGTTTCAATGTGAAGAAGGGATGGAGGGATGGAGGGAGGGAGGGAGGGAGGAGGAAAGTTAATACAGATCGTTTTACTGATTATTTATGATAATGCAGCATTTGAAGAATCGATTCCTGGATGTGTCAGTGAGGGAAGCATTCAGTGGTAATTTTAAAAATTACACGATTGTTTCAGACTAAAAATAGGGTGTAAATATAACAATGGAGACTTTAAAACTCAGAAAAAAATGAAGCATATCTTATGGACAGCATAAAAACATTTTTAAAGTTGTGTGTACTTTTTATTATATATCT
Source organism: Ctenomys sociabilis (assembly GCA_004027165.1). Classification (NCBI taxonomy): domain Eukaryota; kingdom Metazoa; phylum Chordata; class Mammalia; order Rodentia; family Ctenomyidae; genus Ctenomys; species Ctenomys sociabilis. Next base: position 118,226 of record PVKA01000861.1, on the reverse strand, counting down.
TCCTATGAAGATATGGACAATACTAGGTAAGTAAATAAGGGGGGGGGAAATCTAATAATGAGTGGCGAAACTGATTTTTCTTTTTATATGTTAAGGAGGAAAAAGAAAAAACAAAAACAAATAACAAGAACAAAGACAACAACAAAGCAAAAGTGAACAAAGAACCAAAGTAAATTTGCAGATTTTCAAAACCAGAATAGAAAATTAACAATGGCTCTTATATTATGTATCATTATCATCATCAAATGTGTTGCTCAGATTACCAGGCATGTAAGATTGATCAAATAATTAAATATTAACTCTTCCTTTCAATAAAGTTTTTTCTTTGTCCTTTTACTTTCTATTGTTAAGTTTATTTTTAAGAGAGTGTGGAAATTATAGATAAAATGTTCAAGACAATGCACATTTTTTTAAAAAGCAGGATGAAGGGCTCATCCACCATGGCTGTTGCATTACATGTTGCTACCTTCAATGGAGTTGCTCAGATTATAGATATTAACACATAAAAGTGGTCAAAGAATTTTGTGTGTGTGTGTGTGTGTGTGTGTGTGTGTGTGTGTGTGTGTGTGGTATCAAGGATTGAGCTCAGGACCCTGCACTTGCCAGGCAGGCACTTATTCTTCTGAGCTATCTCCCCAGCCCATAGTAAAGAATTTTAAATAACTGCTACCTTAAAAAAAAAAAAAAACTGATAGGACTTAGTAGTACAATCATCTTAGCTGCCCTTTGTACATACTCGCATGATTTTTCTTCCTTCTTTTTTCTATTTTTTCTCTTTTCCCTCCTCTCAATTGTTTATTCCTTATGTTCAGTTTCTTTTCATTCTTCTATATCTATTGTACTCTTCTGATTTTCAAACAAACAAGATTTTTTTTAAAGAATATGGTCTAAAAACTACCATTTAAGAACCAGATTGGTTTAGCAGCATGCCACTTTGGGAGCAACAGCACTGAGACTAAGTGAGCTGCTAGGCAAGGTAGGATTTCTGTGGAGTGCAAAAGTGTCAGCGTGTTTCATCTAAGAAATATCAAGGCAAGAGAAGCCAATGCCCACAAGTAATATCTTCAAATTTATTGTTATACGCAATTGGAAAAGATTAGCACTAAACCTGAGATTTTATGCCTGTGGAGGGGTGGAGACTACAAGCGGAATCTCGAAACTTGGCCAAAGTAATTCACCTTGACTTAGCACTTGAAGGATCCTAACTGAGCTGTGCAGCTTGGGAAAAAAGTAAAGTAGCAGACACTCCTAATCTATAATTTGAGAGAAGCAAGCCCTCTCTGCTACCTCCACAGCCAGAGTACTCCATAATTAGATGTACATTCTGTCTTCCTTTTGAAGAGTATTTGCATTTGGTTGTCTTCTGTGACTGGAAAATTCCCTTGGGGAAAATAAATCTATCAAGTAACACTTTAAAGAGGAGTGGTTACTAAATAAGGGAGTGAGAATAAGGTGGGCTAGCAGGGATAAAAGGTAGAAAGGAGGAAAGGAAAATTGGAATTCTAAAGTCATACTTTTAAGAAAAACTACATTTTAGGAGACTGTCACCCACAGTTACTACCTGCTCCCCTTTTAGGAAACTAAAAAAACCCGTAAGGACCTTAAAGGTAGTATAACCCTGTTAAATGGGCCAGCACTTTTTTTCTTTTAACCTGTAAATTGAGCTTTCCTTTTCATCTACAGCTTTCCATCCTTAAGAAAACAGCACTATTAATAGAACCCCATGTCTAAATTTCAGACACACGCACATGGTTTGTGTCCTAACCTAGCCCATGTCACAGAAGGTGACAGGCAGGTTGCATCATCCCACATCGGCATCTTGAAGACACCCCTATGGCCACATGAAAAACCCCAGTTGCAGGCAATGTGTCTCTCTCGAGAGCCAGCACTCTATTCTCTCCCAGGGTGCACTTCTTAATTCAGAGCTTTTTATGCCTCTCACTAATGCTTCCCGAAATTCAGTGAGCCTGCTGCCTAATTGGTGAGTGGAGTGAGCTGCACTCCCCATTTCTGCTTTGAGGCACCTCCTCAGGCCTCATCTGGTAATGAGAAGTCTGTAGTGACAGAGAAGAAGAAAAGCACTAAGAAAGGTATATCTGGGACAAATTTCCAATGTGTCTCAGGTGTCCCTAGGGCTTTATAAATTTATGTGCATAATACTGTCAATAATAATAAATAATGCCGGGAACATTTCATGGGGCAGTGTGCCAACCTACTCACTTGGGTAACAGGTCTGAAATTAACAGTCAAGAGACTCTCAGGTACTCAAAACAACAAATCTTCTTTCATTTCTCTAGACTTGAACATAAATTAATTCATGAGAAGCCATGTCTGCTAATTGAGGAAAAATAAATTTGTCTGTGGTAATTTTAGACCCTTGTGATTTTCAAAGGAATACATACAGAATTTAATCTTGGGCAAACTCTCAATTTGCATGTGGGCTTCACCAGATTTCTAATATGCTATGAAGAGGGGACAGAGTCCAAGCTCTAAATAGTCTCCTAGCATGGAGCAGGATGGCCCTTCAGGTGGCTTCCCATCCTAAAGGCCTATTCCCGAAGCCTCCTTTACCAAGGTCTCCTCTATCCTGGTATTCAGAATCTCATATCATTCTCTCAATTATTGACTTTAATTTTCCATTTACAAACTTAAAAGTCAACATCATTCTTTAATTCTAGGCTGAATTCTCCATGTATGTACTAATTCTACAGAGAGAAGTCCAGGGCAAGCAGGTGAATCCTGGGAAGTAGCAGGAATGAAGACTGTCTCTGTGGATACTACAGAAAAATTCTTCCACTTCATGCATAATATCTTAAAGTTATGAAGGGTTAAATGGCTGCTAAGTGGAAGAGTCTCAGTGTCTACTCACTGCTGAACCTAAGCTTATCTACTCCTAGTGCAACCCACAGGAACACCAAAACCATCCTTCACTATTAACACCTAAGGTGTTTATCTGATTAAGTTCAATAATTAATTTTTCTCATCTAACAAAGATTTATGACACAGGCAAAAAGCAAGGGTAGGTGGGGAGAGAGTCTCTGTTACACGTTACTCTTAAGAGTAGACTGTAGGGAAATACTAATGCAAAGACCAAGGAAGTCCACCAAAGTTCAGTGCTATTCCAGGCTTTGTGTCCATCTGAAGAGATAATTTTGTGCAGTTCTTTGGAATTTCTGCATCATGAGCAGAACCACTGATAGTCTTTTGTTCTTGGCTATCATTTCACAGATTTTCTTTTTATAACAAATAGCCTTGAAAGATAGAAACAGTACATCCTGTTAGAGAAAAACGTAGGCTTGTTTACTGTCGAATGTAGTAACCATAATGTCTCTCTCCAGGACAAATGTTGGGTGGGCTTACCGCCTGAGCACTAAGAACGACTCAGGCTTTCTAGGAAAGATGCAAACTCATTAAATATTCATCATCTACCTAGGGAATAAGGAAAACACAATTGAACATGAAGCTCTTGCTGGTTTTTTTTCCCTACAATTAGTAAAGTTCTTTGTCTGTGGTCCAAGATTCCCACATCCTCCACCATATCTGTGACACTAGCAAATAAGTACAATCTTAGAATCTTCAGTCTTTTATAACCTGGTCTTACCATAATCCAGTTCTAGCCATAATGTGATTCTTTCCTGGCCTACTAATTTCTACACAGGTTTATATTTATAAAGTAAGAATGGCTCAGTCAACTTAAGCTAAGTTGTAGTAGGGTGATAACAGTTGTGACTATTAGTGATAGAGTACTTAAAAGATTAAAATGACCTCTCCAGGAATAGCCTTCATGTACAGTACTTGCCAATTTCCATAGTGTAAATCCTTCCACCTTTGCCAATTTTAAGCTACAGTGCTGAAAGAAGATGAGCATAATCAACTCTTATAAGTCAACTCTAATTCCACTGACTTGAGAGCAAAACTTTGTTTCTTGCCTGCAGAAAGGCTTATTTCTTGCCTATGGTGCATACCATTTGCAGTTCAGCTTTAACGCAGCTTTTTCCTTAGTCCAGAATATAGGTTGCAAATGTAGCACTTATCTGGGACATGTCAATCATGTGGCCAAAGGAAGACAGTAACAATGGGACCGCAGGGTGACCCTTTATGATGATCCTTTTCAAAAGCGGCATAAGTTATTGTTATCTACATTCTAGTGGCCAGCTCAGATCATTTGGCAAACCCATGATCACTGAGTTGAGAAGTATGTTACTGTGTAGACAGACCCAGGAGGCCGAGATAGCAAGATTTTTTACTCTTATACCATCTACAACAATGAATATTCAGTCTTCTCCTTGTATCTACATCACCCAGCACAATGGCTTGCACTTAGTGTTCAGTTACGATAAAATTGAAGGATAAGTTAGTGAGAGTCTTAATAACATAAGAAAATATGTTAAAATCTTGTAAGGCTAGCAAACACTGTGAGTTGAACTTTGTGGACTTTTTCTCCCATATCTTGCCAGAGCCTTTCAAATGGAACATGATATTTGTTGGTGTGTTAGTAACAGGATATATTCAATAACAATTTCTCGGACTCATCCTTCAAGTCAGTACAGTTTCCGACTTGGGCATCACTAGCAGTGAGCAAAGCAAAGCTCTGGCTTCCATTAAACTTAAAATCAATCAGAAGACATATAATAGGCAAACAGACAATGCCATTTGATAGCAAGTTGTATGAAGAAAAATAACAGACATTTGAATACTATTTACAGACATGTACAATCCCACAGTGAGAGCACACGGGAAAGCCCCTCTGTGTCATCAGTGCTTCATTAATGAATCTCTTTGTAATAAAAAAATATGAAGTGATACAGATTTCATGATGTAGATACATTATGAACTTGAAAAAGAATAAGTAATCACAACCAGATAATTATCTATTTGTTTTTATTATTTTGTCATCAATTAAATCTTTATTAAATAAGGAATTCCCAACATTTTACAAATTTTATGTGGGTCACACTCAACTCTCCTTCTTTCTAGTTTTAAGCAGTCAGCTTTTTTTTTAGATTTCTGTTTCATTATTTCTGTTTCATTACAGGTTTTTCTGTTTTGTGCTCTGCTGTGCATTTTTAAACTTCTGTCATGTTCTCAACTTCTATCATGTTCCTTAGCCTCAGTGAACAACAAAAAAAATTACATTGTTGTGTTTAATGTGCTCATGATTTGAACATGTATTTGACAAAAAGGTAATAAATATAAAATAAGTTATTTTTATTCTTTCCAAAAATGGTCTATTTGTTCTAACATATTAAGAACCATACTAAAGTTAAAGGAAAAAATGTAAGCTATCAATAATAAATACAAAATTTTTTAGCTAGGTAAGATAATTATGTTGCTGAATGTTTTCAGTTTGTTGAAAGGATAAGTTTGTGCTAATATTGTTTGGACAATCAAACACTGATATCTTGTACTATAAGTAACTGGTGTGTGTGTGTGTGTGTGTGTGTGTGTGTGTACAAGGTCTCACTAAGCAGCTCTAACTCATAGTGAACCTCCTGTTTTCAGCGTCCCCAGCACTGGGATTACAGGTGCATGCCACCACACCTGGACTGGGTCACAGGTTCAGTGCACCCAGAAGTGGGGCCAGCACAAGGACCAAACCCCAGTCTCTGTACAGGGATCAAACCCTGGCCTCTGTGCTTGCCTAAGCAGGTGTTTAGCCCACTGAGCTATCTCGCCAGCCCTAAAGTAATTGATTTGAAGATAATAACACACAACGTATTGACCATTGTTACCTTCCTATCACATTGTCCTGGAATTTTGCTTTTCTGTTTTAATGTTTCCTTTAAAATGAACATTTAAAAAACACAAAAAATTGAAGCAATATTATTTATCTATTTACATGATTGGTTGTTTTTGAAACAAGGTTACTATAGAGTGCATGCCAGCCTCAAACTTGTGGTGTTCCTATCTCAGTTTCTCTGGGGATTGTAAGCATGGGCCATAGGCTCAGCTGAATCAATATTACTTAAATAAAGCCATTCCTACTTAATTTTTTAAATTTAATTAAATATTAAGCTATTTTCCCAAAGGAAACTATTTGCAACTTTATATTATATGGCTGACTACCAATGTAAGGACTTAGTATCATGCTTCACTCATTAGATTAAGAATTACTTATGCTAAATTCAAGAGTAAATATAAATTGTTAACATTGCGAAGTGTTCCCCAAGTTCCAGGTGCAGCTACTGTGAGCGTCAGGTAATTGTATTTTACCTCCACAAGCATGAACAAGAACAGAAAATAACACAGAGCACTAATGGGAAACTGCATTTCATTACGCAAGAATTTATTGCATTCACGCTGGGAGCAGGAGGGAAGTTAATTAGTCTTGTTTCTTAAGTGCTCCCATTGCTTAAATCCTCCTGCCTTAGAATTTCTGTCAATCTTTGGTGCTGACAGAACCACGGTCCATACACACACACAGCATTTGTACAGTTACTTTTCATTTTGAAGACATATGAGAAAAATACAAAAGGATATTTCCTGAGGCCTAACTGTGGTATCAGTGGTGTTTAGGGTGAGGCTATCTCGTCTCTAAGCTTCTTAGCTCTAAACGACGCAGGCAGTTGTGTGTCCTTTAATAAATTTACTTTTGTGTTTTTGTAAGATGTTATTATTAAAATGTTTGTTCCCTCCCTAAACATACACCATCTCAAAACTCATGTTGAAATTTAACCACCTTTTTAACAATAGTAAGTGATGAGACTGTCATTTTTTGACTTTTAAAATTTTTTGAGAAAATAAAATTTCATAATAAAATAATAAGAGAAAAACAAAAGCTAGTACAAGACACAAAAATTTAAAAAAAAATGACTAGGTCATGAAGATTCCACTTTCATGGCTGGGATTGGTGCCAAGAAGGCCTTCACCAGATGCTGGTGTTTTGATATTGGAATGCATAACCATAAACCAGTAAATTTCTGATCTATCCAAGAGGTGTTTACCAAATGAAGACAGCTTATTAAAGCATTTCAAATGAAGAAACTATCAAAAGAATTGCCACAATGGGTTTTGGTTTTCTTTTTTTATGTTTTAGGGAAAGGTCTACAGGGTGCTCAAGGTCTCACTACTAGATCAGATGCATAATGATTCTCCTGTTTACAGCCTCCCAAGTGCTGGGATTAAAGGCAAGGGCCACCAGGCCTAGCTTCAATTGCTGTCTTACCACACCCTGGGGGCAGGGCTGGCACAGCAGGCCCCTGTACCTGCTTGTAGGTGCTTTAATCTGCTGAGCTATTTAGCTGGTCCTACACAGCAGTTTTTAGTAATATAGTCCTAGTTGAAAAGGGGGAACCTCAAATTTTGGGAATCACAAAGGCAATTGGTTTGGTCTGTCAACCCATTCAGTCTAAAACACCACTAAATTCTCAACATTGAAAATAATCACACATGTTTTTCAGGGGACAATTTATTCAGCCCTCAAGACACTTAGTAGCTCAGAGAGAGAGAAAGAAAAAAAGACACTTGAAATAGAACAACCACTTTAGAAGACATTTCGATGTTTTTTTACAAACCTAAAAATATTCTTACTATGATCCAGTACTCACATTTCTTCAACCCAAAGGAACTGAAAAGTTATATACATACAAAAACTTTCACACACATGTCTATCACAGCTTTATTCATAACTGTCAAAATGTGGAAGCAGGCAAGATATCCTTTAGGGCGTTGAGTTGTCTGTGATACTTCCAGTTAAATAAATATTAATTATGTACTACTGAAAACAAATGAACTATCAAATCTTAAAAAGACAGGAACATATAAGCACAAATTACTAAATGAGAGAAGCCAATCTCAAAAGACTACACTCTGTATGATTTCAACTGGATGAGGGAAGAAAGTGAACAAGTGCAAACAGATTTTCCAGGGTAGTGAAAATACTCTGATACTATAGTAATGGATACATCTCATTATAGATTTGTCGTTATATATTTGTCAGAAACCATAGAAGACACAGTACTAAGATTAAGCCCCAAGGAAAGCCATCTACTTCAATGGTGAGTCACAGTAGATTCATTATCTGTAACAAACACACCTCTTCCATGGGGAATGTGAGGTTAGGTTCAGGCAGAAGATAAACTATTTTTGCATCTTCCTCTCAATTTTGCTGTGAATGTAGACTTCTAAAAAAAGTATTTTTAAAAAAATATACATTTCAAGAGACACCACTGCTATGTGCTTCAATATGTTTTAAAATATTAGCAAAGTGGACCAGCAAGATAGCTCAGCAGACTAAATGACTGCTAAGGCAAGCATAAGAACCAGGGTTTGATCCCAGATCCTGCATGCCACACCAGCCTCGCCCCTAGGGTGTGCTGAGCCAGCCACAGAGTCTGGGCGTGGAGGCGCATACCTGTAATCCCAGTACTGGGGAGGCTGCAAACAGGTGGATCACTGTAAGTCTGAGTTACAAATACATAAATGAAAAAAACATTAGTGGCAGAAAGTTAGAAAGTTTTCCAGTGATAATGAAGAAGGTTGAATTCTAGGTTCCACTGTGTTCAACCTCATTACAGGTTCTCCTTTTATTAAAGAACTTATATTATTTCCTACATGATGATTTTTTTTATTTCTTCCGATAAATTGTGAAACAGTTTTTGAAATAAGGAATGGTATCAACAGTCGAGGAGAGATATGAACATTTAAATTATGAACTCAAGTCTTAGTTATTAAAGTGGAGGTGCTAGAAGAGAACCAAGATACATGAGTCTGGATATTAGAGGCGATACAGGGGCTGGAGAAATGAATCAAGTGTAAGTAGCAAAGAGATGACGACTTTGAACTCAATACTAAAGAATCCTAGCATTTAGAGGAAAGACAGCAAAGACATAAGTGGTCAGTAACATAAAAAGAAAAATGAAGATAGTGTAGTATGTTTCTAGAACAAGAAAAAAACACATTTCAAAAAGGAAAGAGCAATAGAGATGGTCAAATGCTATTAAAGGTATAGTTTATTTTTTTATGACAGGTAAGATGAAAAAAACACACCCACTGGATCTGGGAAGCTGGTTTCCACTGATGCCTTCATAAGAGCAGTTTTAATAGACAGATGCCTTAAAAGCAGAATGTATTTCAGAAAACAGAGGCTAATTTACAGATATACCTTGAAAAGTTTTGTTGTGGAAGAAAATAGATGTGGTAGAAGTTGGGAAAAGGCACGTGAGATCAATGTGTGTGTTTGTGTGTGTCTATGTATATGTGTGTGATTGTGTTAGTACATGAGGTCAGGGTGAGCACACAAGTACATATGGGGTCACATCACTCTTTTCACTTTCTCTTCCCTGAGACACAATACCCAACATCCCTGACCTAAAGGAGGAGAAGGTTTAGTTTGTCTCACAGCTATATAATGGGCTGACTTAAAGGCAAAAAAGGGTATGGCAGAGGGGCAGAAGCTGCTTGTCATGATCACCAGAAAGCAGGGACAGAAGGGAGGAGTCAGGGAGGGAGTTGTACCTTCCAGGTCTGGTCCCCAGGGCCCACCACTTCTCACATGACCCAACCTCCTAAGAGCATGTTCAGCTAGAGATTGGTCAGTTAATCTATTGATGAGTATAGCATCTCATAATCCAATTCCCTTCCCAACATATAAGGCTTTGGGGGCCATTTGAGATCCAAACCATAACAGTATCCAAGTGCACAAGATATAGAAGATGATGAGAGATGGATAAAGCACAAAAGGCAATAGTAGAAGGAACAAAATCCTGAATAGACATTGGCCTTTGGTAGAAAGACATTGCTCCAACAAAAGAAGAAAATGCGAAAGGGGTGGTCGAATTCATACAAATGAAGATGCTTTGAACTAATAACTTCTACTTTCTCAATGAAATGTATGAATAATCATTGGTCAAGAATAAAGGGCTTGGCAAAAGAAGAGTGAAATATTCATCCACTAAAAGAGGAAAATAGCATTGCTCAAGAAGTGCTGCAGTGTTTTTTGAGCTCTCTTGACATGCATGGTCATGAATTGAGGTAAGGTTAGCCAGTGCAGCTTTGCGATTTTCTTTTGCAATATCCTGCTATTCAGTTACAGGAACAGAAGAAAAATAGCTTGGTTCAGCTTAGGCTGTGGTTTTTTTCCAGGTAATTATAACAAACAGAGAAAGGCTGAGTACACTTCTGCTTATGCAAGTTTTTAGAGTGGACCAGGAATGTAACAATGTTTCTGAGTGAATACAGGTGGGGACAGGCAGACAGAAACAGAATGATAAGATCTATGGCTTGGAAGTCTCAAAACACTGGAGAAACTGGGAGCATACTGAAGCAAGTAAAGTGAAAGCATGGGAGATGGTGTTGAAGTCAGATGTTTAAAAATATACATTTTTGGGAAAGGTGGTACTAATGGTACTACCAAATGTTACAGAGACACAAAGTGCTTACTACCACATAAGGCTACACAACCACCCCAATCTTAATGACTTGAAAGAACAATTTTTTGTTTATTTTTGTTTTCTGTTTCTTACATCTCTGGGTCAGCTTCATCACTTTGCTGACCTGGTCTACTGCTGGTTGATCAGTTCTGGAGTTCATGCATACTTCATGCATAACTTCCTATAGTCTTCTCACAGGACTGCTCTGAATTAACTGGGTCAAGCTGACGTCAGCTAGGAAGATGAGATTGTGCTATATATGGTCACCTTCAGCTGGCTTGTTGTAGTACTGGCAAAAGACAGGAGAGAAAGAGAGGGGAGGGGAGGAGGGATGTGAAGAACATAGGAAAGGAGGGAGGAAGAGGCACTGAGGGGGGGGAGAGAGAGAGAGAATATGCAAATTCTCTTGAGATCTAGAATCAGAATCTACATATCGCTTCTACAACTTTCTATTGGTCAGAGCAAATCATAAATAATCCAGGCTAAAGAGGTAGAAAATGTAATTCTCTTGACTCAGATTTTAAAATATGTAGTTACAGGGAAGAATAGAAAAATTGGAGACATCTTGTTATCAATCAATGGCAATAAAATCTTGGATTAAATCAGGTTATTGCATGGCCTATCCATTTTCTTATTAATACTACTGAGAATGCATTCATAAGTGGATGACGTTTGAGTAGCACTTTTAAATTTTAAAACACTTTATAACTATTTGATCATTACCACAACATAGACTTGACCCCACTTTACAGAGGAGGGCATGTAACAATTTTGTATGATAGGGAAAACAGTCAGATTTGTACATTAAAAGGTTATCCTGTAAGTTTTAGTATGCTTAGAGAAGTAAATAAAATGGGAGAGCAATTGAAGTTTGCTGAGTAGTTTTTTGGATAAAACTTTAGGTAATAGATGTAAAAAGAAAATGATGATATCCAGAAATATTTAGTAAGAAAGACCAAAAAAAAAAAAAAAAGAAAGAAAAGAAAGAAACCAGGAATTAATATTGAATACTAGGTTTCTAACTTAGGTATCTGGGTATCTGCTCAAAGTAGGAAGTTGAAAATAATGAGCAGATTTGAGTCAGAGGAGTGAGCTAATGAGTTTGGTTCAGTTATATGGAGCCAGAGGTTCCCAGAAGACTTATGCAGATATTAGTTAATTATTGGAAATATGAATGTGAAACTCAGAAGAACTCTTCAAACACGGTTGATAAGCCATGATTATTTGTAACTGAGCTGATAATCAAAGTAAACATATATGGAATTAATGCAGCAGGAAAGAGATTATAGAAAGAAAATAAAGTTTGAATGACTATATAAGGAAAAAAGAGACTTGGACCCCTGAGCACACCAACTCTGAAGAGCTGGTCTGAAAGAGAAGGATATGGTCTCAAAGCAGAATAAAAAGAGGTAGCAAAGCATAACATGGGGGAAAACAAAATAGTGAGAAACCAAAGAAAGAGCCAGTGAGACATCTCAGTGACATAAGCTCCTGAATGGCACACACATGGTCTCAGACTCAATCAACAGTACTGCAATAAAAGAAAGAGAGAGAGGGAAGGAGGGAGGGAGGGAGGAGAGGGAGAAAGAGAGAGAGAGAGAGAGAGAGAGAGAGAGAGAGAGAGAGAGAGAGAGAGAAAGAAAAAGAAAAAGAGGGAGCTTATCAAGCATGTAAACTATATAGCTCACAATTACTAAGTGTCTAAGATTTCACCACTCTAAAGCTTAAAGTTCATCTGAACAAGAGTGGTTTCTATAGTGAGAAGGCATTTAGTTGTAGGTCTTGCGATTCTCGTAGAACCAAGAAATTGTTTACAAGTAAGGCTGCTTGACTACTTAGCATGGATGGTAAGGGATAAGCTTACCATTTGTCCATTTGCTAAGAGATTCGCCTTTTTGCAGTTCCAAGCCTCCATGTAACAAGTCTACTACCTGAGGCCACCACAATGTGAGGAAGCCAAGGCTACAGGGAGGAGCCATGTGTAAGAGCCTTGGTCAACAACTCCAACTAAGGGTCCCACTGTCAGCATAGTCTGCCATAGTGGTGAAGGTATTAGTCTTTCAGTGGTTCCAGCCCTGGCAATCAGATCACCTTCAAGCTTCCAAGTTTTCTTAGCTGAAGTTCTAGATATTATAAAACAGAGACAAACTATTCCCTTCAGTCTATCCTATTTTTGGAACACAGAACCCATACATATAATAAATGGTGGTTTTAAGTGACTAGATGTTGGTGTAATATTTTTTGTCCCAGGAATCTAATTTACAAGCTTGTGCTTGCAAGGCAGGTGCTGTACCACTGAGCTATATCCCCACTGTGCATTTTTTTTTTTACACAGCCATACTGACTGAAGTACATTGAAAGAAATAAGTCTATTAGGGGCCAGCCAAATAGCTCAGCAGATTAAAGCACAAACAAGAAGGCACAGGGATCAGGGTTCAATTCCTCAGGCCTGCCATGCTGGCCCTGGTTCCAGGGCATGCTGAGATGGCAATTGAGCCTGGGCGTGGAGGCTCTTGGGAGGCTGTAAACAAGTGGATCACTATGAGTCCGATTTATGAAGTGAGACCCTGTACACCCTGTAGACCCTTCCCTAAAATTAAAAAAAGAAAGAAATATGTCTAGAGAGAGAAAAATGTATGTTCTATGACATAATAATGTTAAAGGGCCTTACATTTGCAAAATATCCCTCCCAACTCAAACTCTAATCTTTCTAAATTTTAGTCATGGATAACACTCAAGTTAGCTGTGTTTTTTCACAAGTTTCTCAGGCTTTGTAAGAAGCTCTTGTTATAATTTCCTGTTATCTTATTTCTGAGACTTATCCTGAATCTCATTTTCTCTCTAAAACTGCAATAATTACTTCTGATAAATATAATCTTTCATTTCTGCACTATGAACAGAAAGATTTCTTTGTTTGTTTTGATGAACATGCCTCGTAGTTCTAATAAGCCTGGGACTCAGTTTTACTTCCTTGTACCACATTGATTCTCTATCTCAGACCAATATATACAATGTGTGTTCAGTAAATATCTGTGAGTTGACCAGACTATTTTTTTTACCAGATTATTAATGTAAGTAATACCACAAAATTTTAAATCTAATTATGTAGTTCTGCAGTGATAAAATTTATTCTAGCTTCTGGTTTTCAAAGAAAAGAATAGTGTGTTCTGTTGTCACAGAAAGTATATGTATTGTTAGTATCCTCGAAACTTACTTTTGTTAATAGAATCCAGGCTTTCCCCTGATTGTACCATCTAAAGAAATATCATTTCAAGGGCTGAAAGTACGCAGGTTAATAAAGGTTATGACATTGCATGGATGAAAAGTACTGAGTCAAGTTCAGAGTCAGAGTCACACAATTTCTAAGAAAAGGAAATGGGGAGAGGAAGGGTGAGTGACTTGGTGGGAGGTAATTTGTTAATTAGTAAACAAGCAGCTTATACATATTGAGCCATGCTGCTGCTTTTCAAAAAAACAAGGTCCATGAGAAATTTCATCTGTTTCCTGAAAATCTGCTCACTTGCCTCTGTGTTTGCACTTCCAAAATGTCTTACTACCTGTGAGGACTGAGGAGTTTCTTCATGGAAAAGAAAGAGACAAAATGGGTAGAGATAGGTGGTTGGACTCATCTCAGAAGTGGTTTGAAGAAAGAAAGCATTTCTTCCTGAGGGCTTACTCAGTAGACACAACCTGTTAAAACATTGTGTGGTTGGCCACATTAATCATTCTTTGAATTTAGACAATTTGCAAATTAAAGGACAGTATGTGAACGTGGACAGGTTGGGAGAGCAGGGCCAATTGTTTTCTGGATATGTTTAAAATGCAGGCATTTTAATCAGGAGCTGTTGAATCATCAGACTTGGACTGTTGTCTAGGCTTCTTGCCCATGACCCAAGTCACTGAGGTCATGGACTTCTGTTTATTTACTTCATAAATATTCACTGAAAACGTACAAAGAGTCAGATATCATTCAGGCTACTAAAAACATGGCAATGGGATAAGGAGCAAGAACAGAATGAAGTCCCTGCTTGAAAAGAATTTACATGTGACCAGTAGTGGGACAGATGTAAGCAAGTATGATTTTTAGATGATGAGAAGTGTCCTGAAGAAATTAAGTCACAGGGATGTAATAAAGTTTGAACTAGATATTCACTAAAACAAAATTGTGCCCAAGATACTAAACTGGTTCCTGTGAGGTTTAAAACATCAGAGTCCCTACAGAGACCACTGACACATCAGAGCCTAAGTCTGTACAGAAGATGGTTCATTTGTCCTCGCTGGGCAATGGCTCTGAAGATTCTTTACTTCTTGAGGTTTTCTCATGGTACAAAAGCAGGAAAGTTGTCCAGTAGCTCAGAGCTGTTCTGAAGTTATAGGCCTGTTTTAGCAGATGCTTCTTGCCTGAAATAGCTTTTCTCTTCAAGCATGCTTTGATTTATGGTCTGCTTGTTTATTTTTCTTGGTCGCCTTAATGTCACTGATATCAGATTCCATTTATCCTTAAACTTCACCTTCCTTCTCTACTGCTGTACCTGGGCTATCTTGCTTGCTTTCTGAGACAAATCAAGCTTACCTAATCATATTCAGGACCTCGCCCTGTCTAATTATTGTGATTTTCATAGAACATGCTGCTGACAAGCCCTACAATGATGCCAGCTTGGCAGCACTTAGTTTTTTTGCCTGATTTATGTAATTCGATTCATTTTTTTTTCTAGTTCCAGAGATTGAACTCAGGACCTTGCACTTGCTAGGCAAGAGTTTTTTCTACTGAGCCATTTCCCCTGCCCTTGCCTTATTTATGTCAAAACCAAGTATGCTTATTCTTTAAAATGATCTAGCAATACTGAGAGAGAGAGAGAGAGAGAGAGAGAGAGAGAGAGAGAGAGAGAGAGAGAGAGAGAGAGAATTAATTCTGTAGGTGAAACCTAGAGCCTCAAATATGCTAGCTAAATGCTCTACCACTTAGCTATACACCTGGTCCTTTAATGCCTTCTAAATCTATGCTGTCTGGAATATTTTGCCCACTTAGCCTAAGAGGCTATGCTTTAAACACTTAGTTTTAAAAGCAACACGTCCTGCATAAGGTAGCTAAATGCTAGGTATTACGGTTGATATCTAGATGTGCCCCCTCAGGTACTGATAGGCGGGGCTTTGGGTAATGAGACTGCAGTACTTGATCATGAGTATATGATACTGGATTTGCCCACTGATTGATTTAGCATAGTCCAGATGATGGAGTTACTGAAGATGGATGATCCATGTGGGTTGTAGGTGGCACCAACCAATAGGTTTTTAGCCTAGATGGAATAAAAAGGGAAAGAGGAAGAGAAGCTGTTGCTTCCTGCTTGCTGTGCCATGAATTATTTCGCTTCTGCCACTCTGCTTTGCCTTGCAGACACTGAAACCTCTATAAACTGAGCTAAAATACACCTTTCCTCCTTTAACCTTGTGAGTTTTGAGTGTTTTTTCCCAAGCAATGAGAAAGTAATTAAGACAGCCTGATAGTACAGAAAAAAATCAATTAGTTCAAAAACAATCTTGTTAAAAGAAAAACATGGGTATATGGGAATACCTGTCAAAAATCCATTAGCCAGGACTGTGTTTATTCTACCAAAGTTAGAACTCTCCTGAAGTGCCAGGTGGCTTCCTATTATACAGAGATTTACACAACGACTGAAAAAGATGCTCCAATACACTAGGTGAATAGACAATATATTTGAAGGATAAGTAGGACTCTCACACAATCTGTCAACAAATACTATTACTAGAACTTAAAATGTCGAGAAATCTTCAGCTAGTATCTCTTCTTTTTTTTTTTTTTTTTTTTTTCCTTTCAGACAACACCATCTCTCTTCTCTGCATTTATGTGTCATTTCTTTTATGTAGCTAGGCATCTTTCACCAGGTTCTTGGATTCTGTTGCTGGGTAACATCAGGTTAATAAACCTTTGCCCAACATGGACATTTGATTCAGACTTGTCCAGAAATTATAGCCCTGGTACCATAAATGATTAATAAGCTAAAGTCCATGTCTCTTAGTTCAAATTCTTATGAAAGAAAATAACTAGGCCTTGAGTTATTTTCTCTGGGTTTTCTGTGACAAGACCCTGAATCTGAAGATTTTATCATCCTCTGCTTTAAACTTATTGGTATAATCAAAAGAAAGATTTTATTAGATGGCACCGAGGTGAGAAGGAATGCAATTGTCAGCATGTGGTGAAGCTATAAAGGTCCAATGGTAGATGAATACAACCAGCGATTCTGGAGCCTCAGGTAGGAGGTTCAAAATCACCCTTCGCAACACAGTGAGAACTTGTCTTTAAAACGGGGTGGGGGCCTTGAAGCCATAAAGTTTGACTACTTAGAAATCACCTACAACTACGACAGCCCATCCTTTCCAGGCCAACATCTTGGTAGCTCGTTGCCATAAAGATTCGGATTCCTGTACTTTGTATAAACCTTTTGAATTTCCTATTACTAGGACAGAACAGAGTTCTATATTTTTCCATTCTTCCAAAGGGAAATCAAATTATAGATGTGGTAAAGATAGACGTTTTGTAAATTGTGATCTAGCAGAATTAGTCCAGCAAAGAAGAACTAGGGAAGCAACAATGAATATGGATGTAATTTAAAATAGCTTATAAAGGGACTTGCTCATACTGTCCTGTGCTTTCCTTCTCCCCAGCATGTTTCTCCCTTCCCTTCTTCACTTCTTCCTCATAAAATCTTACTCATTCTTCAAGGTCTTGATTAACCATCACTTCTAAAAATGCTTTTCTGTCAGTATCTACTTTCAAAGGCAAAGATGACCACTTGTTTTCTTTGGTCACAATTTCATTGTATTTCTGTATGGTCTGAGAAATTATTTTATTCTTCTCTGCACTTCTCACAACACTTAGGACAATATAAGCCATAAGGATTACTGAATAAGCCTAATTAACCAAATAGATTTGGCTAATACCCTCACTTTGCTTAGAAATCAGAGCAATAGTTTATCAATTAAAGCTCTCCTGGAATGCTGTACTATTCATTCTATACACCCCAAAACACCTACACTATCTCTATGATTATTTCATCTAATAGGTATATCAAGACTCCTGATATCTCTCTTACTATAAGGAATACATAAGCCTGTATGTAGCATCAAAAGAAATGATAAAGTTAAACCTTATGAAGAAATACTTGCTTATTCATTTGATCAAATAATATTGATAGTGTACTTACAGTGTGATAGACACTAACTATAAATGGTATAGAAAAGCACAAAAGGTGGAGAACACAAAATAAAAATGTGACGATGCAAACACGTTAAATCATCACCATTTAATAAAACAGAAGCTAAAAGGAGTTGTTAAAAATTTCCCATCAAATTGTTTTGTAATATCAGTGTGCTTATAAATTATTCGTTCAATGCATCTCCTTTCCTCAGGGAATATTAGCTCCACTGGGGCCCAGAGTAGATCTGATGTGTTACTATTGAAACCCTGGTATGTGGCACTATGGCCAGCACATCATCATGGGCCCAATAAACATCTAGTGAATGAATAATGAATCCATTGATGTATAGGGATTAAAGTTACACGTTGTCTAAAATTCTAAAATGGGAGAACTACAAAACAGAAAATGAAACTACACTTAAGGCAATTTGAGAAAGATAAATCATTCAAGAAAATGTCTTTATCAATAAATTAAATGAAAAAAAGATAAATTTAGATTGGATATTGATAAAGGATCACAGGCTCAAGAGTGTAGTGATCTGTTCAACAAATATGAATTGAATTTATATTGAGTGGCAGGCAGTGTTCTAGGTGTTAGGATGCAGTAAAAATGAGGTAGACTTGGTCTCTGTCCACATGGACTTTACAGAGGTCCAGAAGGTATTAGGAAGCTCAAAAATTATTTCCCTAACATGTAAAATAAAACAAAGTCTCTCACAAAGACTAACTGCACATGTGATAAGAAAATACCTAACAGGAGTTGATTATATTTGGGTAAGTAAAATTCCCAGTTTTATATTGTGTTCAGTAATTTCTTGTATAATCCATGCTTGCTGGAATCTTTCCTTACTTAGGTCTTTTATTTCTCTAAATCTATTCATCTTAGAAGTTTTGACAGTCTCCCACCCACCACTTCATATTTTTCATACCACCATAAATTTGTATGTGTTCCCTATCACTGTGCTTTGCAAAGTAGGCTGATGTCATGATTTGCCTCTTTTCTGAACTCCAAGTTCCTCTAGGCTAGAAGCTAATCTTTACTCATTTTGTATTTATACTGTTGGATACATAACAAGTGGCCAATAAATGCTTGAGTGGAATGGAAGCCTCTATGTTTGCCACTTAGAAAATTATCTCCCTAATAGAAAAGTGAGAACTATGTTTGACAGCCTGTAGTTTCAAAATTTCTTTAATAGGCACTTCACATTCGGAATCATGAGGAACAGATATCTAAAACCATTTACAAGCCTGAGTGTATCTTCTTTGCTTCTCACCCATAACTCAAATTCACATGAGAATTTGAAGCAGAGAACACCATTATCTTTACTGTCTTGCTCACATAAAACTGAAATACTTAATGAATGCATGGTAAGCAAACTGACTTTTTTTTTGGCAAATACGGTACCTAGAATGTTGCTATTTTGTTAGAAGGGAGCACTCTCTGGTCTTGTTACTGTTCACTACCACAGACTTAATGCCTTAAAATAATAAATGTTTATCTAGTCTACTGCATCTGGCAGTAGACTAAATAGTCTACTACTAAGTAGTCTACTATTTAGTCTACTACTAAATAGACTACTGTTTATCTAGTCTACTATTTGTTGATTGTAAATGGGCACATCAGGGAGGTTCCTCTGGTCTCTATTGGATTTCTGCATATATCTAGGTCCTGATGGCAGTTGGCTGATCTAGGAAAGGTCCCTTTGGGATGTCTGTGCTCTCTTCCACATAGTTTTTCTTAATCTTGTAGATCTAAATACAGAAAATCATAACATTTTGTTTGAGAAATTAAAAGAGCTCTAAATAAAATCCAAGAACTACATTCTTCAACAAGCAAATCATTAGACATGATAATGAAATTATAATAACAGACATTACAGTCCAAGGAATACCTGAATTTGATGTGGTCCAGATGCCTTTCATTTGTGATGGGTCTCTAGAGGAAATAATGACAAAAAAGGCAAAGGGACACTCACCTGATGTCAGTCCCCAGAGTGAATTACTAAAGTAATGACTAATGGCTATAGTTAGGAAGTCAATATTGGAAAAGTGGCACTAGCATAACAATGGGTACAAAATAAGTCTAGATAAGTTTTGTATGTCTCAGTCTCCCTTCTGCTGCAATAATAAATAATGACAGGCTGAGTTCTTTATAATGACATTTTGTTTAGCTCATGGTTTAGAGGACCTGGAGTCCAAGACCATGTTGACAGAGTCTGGCACAGGCCTTCCTGCCTACTCATAATGACTGTAGGGCAACAGACAGGTAAGAGCAAGAGAGTAAGAAGTGGCTGAACTCAGTTTTGTAACAGCACACTGTTGTGATAATTAACCCAAGCATGCTACAACTGCAATAATTTTATGACCTCTTTTTAGAGCTCTACCCCACAACACTGTTGGACTGCAGACTGAGTTTCTAGTACATAAACTTTAGGAGATATAGTCATACCATTATATTGTGTAGAGGTATACATATGGTGCAATGGAAGGAATGATTTAGAACTAGACATTGAATTTTCACCAAAGTGCCAAAATAATTCAGTGGAAGGTTATATTTTCAACATATGGAGTTGCAACAATTGTATAACCATTTAGAAAGAAATGAACATTGACCTTCCCTCCTACCACACACAAAAATTAATTTGAAATGGGTTATAGATCCAAATGTAAAAGCTAAATATAAACAAAGAAGAAATCATGAAAAATCTTCAGTCTTAAGAGCAGGTAAAATGTCTTAAATAGGTCACTAAAAGCATGAATAACAAAACAACTGGTAACTTGAAATCACTAAAATAAAAATGTTTACTCTTCACAATGCATTTGGAAGAAAATGCAAGTGTATTTATTGCTGTGTGAAAAAAAACTCTAAGAAACTTAGGAGCTGGAAGCAATAATAAGCATTTATTGTTACTGATAAATTTCGTGGATTCAATCTATGTTAACTTCTTGGCTCCCAGTAGTAACAGAGAGCACCACATGGGGCTGCAGTCATCAGAAGGCTCAATGGAGGTGGGAAGAGCCACCTCCTTAGTGCCACATGTGGTTATTTGTGGCTGTTTATCAATAAGCCTCAGTGCCTCGCTACCTGGATACTGCAGAGGACTGGCCTTCTCTAGAGCAAGTAACTCAAAAGGGTGTGGTGGAAGCTGATATGTATTTTTTAGCTCTACCTTTATGGAAGCTGTATATTTTTACTGCTACAATTTCTTCTTATTCACACAAGTCAGCTCTGTAAGGGATAGGACTGTCCACATAGATAGCAGGAAGCTGAGATCAGTGGAGGCAGATAGCATGGCAACACGTGTCTGAGAAAAATACAGCATACACACCTGACAAATGACAGGTATAAAAAAAATAAAGTATTTATAGAATATTTACACTGAACTACTAGGAGGATAAAACTCAAAATAGACAAAAGACTTTAACAGGTAGTTCATAAGAGAAAATATACAAGTAGTCTACAACCACTTGAAAATATTTAACATTAACTAGCCATCACACAAAAATGAAAGCATTCATGTCCACCAGAATGGCTAAAGTTAGAAAGAATTGAGACCATCACGTATTGGACAGGAATTGAAACAGCTAGAACTCTCAAACTTTGCAAGCTAAGATTCATGCTCACAAAATCTTTAAGTACAATAACACCAAAATACAAGGAGACTAAATGTCTATAGATGGGAAAAAATTGTTGCAAATTTATGTTAAGGAATATTACTTGACAATGAAGAAGAAACTGCTATGCACAGTAATATGAATGATTATGTATGAACTTGTAACATACCCTGAGCTGAAACCAGATACAAAAGTGTACATGCTGGATGATTCCAGCCGTATCAAATTCCTCAAAAACAAAGTTATTCTGTAATGACAGGAAGTAAATTAATAATTGCCTAGGATTATGAGTAGCTGGGGACAGGAAAGTCTAGAGGGTGTTTTTTTATAGTTCTGTAAACATTTTACATTACAATGCTGGGGGTAATTGCCTCCACGTGTTAATTTGTCAGAATTCACTGACATACACCATGTAAACGAGGTTATTGTAACATATGCAAGGAATAATTAGGTCATCGCTTAACTAGAGTGCCAGTTAATTTTTGATGTGTACTTGGCTAGATGAGGGATGCCTATAGGAACTGCAGACCTGTACCACTGAGTGTGCTGTGGAGGGTGTTGGTGGAGACAAGCACATGGGCCAGGGAGCTGAATGGGAAAGAGCTGCCCTCACTGCGGGAAGTAATCCTCTGACGCACTGTGAGCTGACAGAACAGGAAAGCACGAGTGTAAAGCACCCTTTGGTTCTTCCCTCTGGGAAGAACATGTTTTCTCCTGCTACTGCCCTTGAACATCAGATGCCGGGGTCTTTGGCTTCTGGGACTTTCACCAGCAGGCTGGAGGTAGTTTTTCCAGTTTGGACCCTTTACCAGAGACTGTACCGTAGGCCTTTCCTGTCCTGAGGCTTCCAGGCTCCTGGACTGAGCAAGTTATCACTGCTGGCCTCTCCTGCTCTCCATCTTGGAAAAGGTCAGCATGGACCTTTCAAAACTTTATGAATATGTGGACCAATTTCCTAATACATATGTGTGTGTGTGTGTGTGTGTGTGTGTGTGTGTTTGATTCAGGTTCAGTACACAACCCTAATACAATTGCCAAAAATAATTTTCTTCTTTAGATATGATTGCTTTAAATTCAGTCAAATCTAGTCTATAACTTTTGGCATTCTCAAAGGAAGAGTACGCTAAGCAGAAGAGAGCATCAACAAGCCCATAGCTAATACAGCAGCCGCTATCAATTAGCTATTCCTGTTTTGAAAATCTGACATATATATTGTTGTATGTTATCCTGTCTCTGCCATGTTTTACTTTGTTTTTACTTCTATTTTTATTCTTCAAGATAAAATTAAATTAAATTTAATCAAATAGGAGAGAGATCCATTTCATGTTGGTTTCACTGCTTCAGAGGAGTCCTGAAGAAGGCAGCAACTATTCTGAATGGAGCTGTGGTTCATGGGTCTCGGGGTTTGAAGGGCAACAGAGCATGAAAAGAAGAAAAAGGAGGATCAAAAAACAGACGGAGGACAATCAAATGTGAAATGGATGTGACCTCAAATTTTACCTTTTTCATACACATGATATGAAAGAGAAAACTGCTAAGGTGCATAGGAAAGTAGAACAGGTTGGTGCAGTTCTGTGAGCACTAATGGGGACTTGGTGATTCTGTGTGGCTTGAGTGGAGATCCAGTCTGTGCACTGTGTGGAGATGAACACCATTCCTAGCCTCTGCTCACTTCATGCCATCCCCTCAACCACCACCAGGAAAAAAAATGTCTTAAGACATTGTTCAATTCCCCTGGTGGGCTAAATCACCTCAGGTTGAAAACTATTCAATATGCACACATGCTCGTTATTTCTGGATAACAAATTGTTTTCAAGATTAAGTGGCATACAACAATGCACATTTGTTAGCTCACAGTTTCTATTGGCTAAGAACGTGAGGTTCTAGTACAAGGTCTGTCATGAGGTTGTAGTAAGGACGTGGTCACCTGAGGGCTTGACACGTGCTAAAGGACCTGCTTCTGTAATCTGGCGTTCACGCAAGTCCTTGCCAATTGTCCACGAGATGCATTAGTTCCTTGCTCTATGGGCCTCTTCAGAGGGCTGCTTTTGTGTCCTTGTCACTCTCCAGCTGCTGGTGATGTGAGAGAGTTGAGAGGATCCATGAAACCTTTTCATGGCCCTGGCTTGGGAGTAGAGTTTTGCCTGGTTGAATCCAATAGAACCAAGCCAGTAAAGATAATTCCCTGCAGTTTGTGAGAGGAGCAAATTTGTAAATTTTAAGACCACTAGGGTTAGACAAAGATCCTTTAAAAAATAGGCTGAAGAATGCCACTAGTTATTTAGAAAAAATAAAAGATCATCACTCTAAAATATATCATAAAAGACTAAATTACTTAAGAAAAGAGAATTGTCTAACCAGCAGGAAGAAATAAAAGACAGAAAAAATTCTATGATCTTGGATGGAAAAGGATGCTTGAAGTAAAAAAGCAGAGAGAGAGAGAGAGAGGGAAGAGAGAGACCAATAAGACCTAGGATAAATATCTACATTATATAAGTGCTCATTTGGGAGTACTTCACAAAGAAAATGCACAATGACAGACCGACAATAAGATACCATATTTACTCATATGAAAAGATACCACAATCACCCGGACACAATAAAGCACATTTCCATTCACATAGCACAGTGTAAAAACTGATAATAATGATTACAGCAAAAGTAATTCATTGATTATGTGCCATTGTTATGCGTTAGCTGAAGTATTTTAATTGTCATTGGTCATTTACTATTTACTACAACACTGCACGGTAGCACTATACCAATGTTCTGAGATACAATCAGATTAAGTAAATCCCCCAAATTTCAGTTTGTTATTAGCAACAGGGTCAGTTTAGTAGGCCTATTGGGCACAGTGCTGAGGCTCACAAGAATTTAGGGGCTGACAAAACCACTTTATTTCCTTTAAAATTAGAAGGGGGAGATACATGTTTTAGTTAAAGAAAAGACTTTACTGTATAACAGTAATAAATTTGTTTTTATATCAATGTGGTTAGAAAATATGGATTCTAATATGATGGAGGAGGAGGCTCACACAGGTAAAAAATGCCTGGGGCAATTTAGAGACCGTGGTCCAAAGTGACTGAACTACATTTTGATCCAGAGCAATGTGTTACCTAAGCCTGAAATTTTCCTGAAAGTCAAATTGCCAATGTCTTTCAAAAAGGGCCAATCATTCACAACCTGTGATTACTTTTAAGGATTTAACCTCAAGTAGTAAGCAGGGGAATGGACAATGATTTATGAAAATGTAAGAATGTTCATCTGAAGCCGAAGAGATGTTCAATAATAAAAACATTCAATATTGGGTGTCAATTTAGGGTACTACTAGGATAGGGAGAGCTTCTTTACAGTGTAAGAAAGAAACAGTAGCTGAGGGTGCTGAAAGTTAGACGTGAAGCAGGAAGCCAAAGAAGGAGCTGCACAAATTCTGGAGCTAGGGATGAGTGTGTGTGTGTGTGTGTGTGTGTGTGTGTGTGTGTGTGAGAAGTTCTTTGTAAGCAGTGTCCCACTTATGTAAAGGGACCTGCAGGCAAAAAGGTCGGGGGTGGGGGTTAGAGAAATAATCTTTAAGCGCAGATATGAGCAGGCACATTCAAGAAACAGTAAAGGTGTGTGTT
Source organism: Ctenomys sociabilis (assembly GCA_004027165.1). Taxonomy (NCBI): domain Eukaryota; kingdom Metazoa; phylum Chordata; class Mammalia; order Rodentia; family Ctenomyidae; genus Ctenomys; species Ctenomys sociabilis. Next base: position 93,405 of record PVKA01000861.1, on the reverse strand, counting down.
TCAACTGGAGAGCCAGAGCAGGTGAACCCAAGGGTGGTCTTGTTTATTATGTTAATCTGTCACAAAAGCTGAGAAGGCCCAATGGCTGACTTGAAGCAGTGCCAGCAACATTCTCAGATGTCTCTTTTAGAGTGATCTTCTTAGATCACGTGGTTATGCCCTTATTTTAAGTGTGACTATGTCAGAGGGCAGGAACTGATGGCAGGAGTAGAAGGGCCTGAGCATTTGCTCATTTAAGAGCTTTCCACTGAATCCTACACACTGACGGAGTGCCAGAGCTGTTATTGACGCACCATTCTTTCCAAAAGTTGTTATGATAGAAGAAGAAAAAGAATTAGAAAGGAGCTTTAAGGTCAAGGGAAAATTTAGAACACGTGGTTATGCTGCGAAGGTATGGCAGGTAGGGACAGTGAAGATAAGGATATGCTAAGAAGGGGCTCACAGGAAGGAGCACACAGTGGATTAGCTTTGGAGAGGGGTGAAGGTTTCAAGGCTCAGGTAGAAATAGTAAGGATGCGGTGGATTGAGGTACTTCCTGGAGATTGTGAGAGATTTTGGGGGCAAAACTGAACCTCCATTAGTTCTCTCAAGTAGAAGACTAGGTCATCTGGAGTGTTGTGCGGCCAATCCTGATTTCTATTTGCAGGTAGCTTCTTCTTAAAAGACACACAGATTACTAACAGAACTTCTCGGTGCCGGTCGACTCAGTTGTACAGCAGAGCCAGTAGATGCTACTTTATGGGCCGTTGTGTGGTTAACTTGTGCTGAGCTTTAGTGTTGTAAGCTTGAGCTTTAGTGTTGGGCTGATGCAGTGGCAAGGGACGAACAACCGACTACTAATAAAACTGGACTGCAAGTCTGGTCCGACCATCTGCTAAGTGCAATTATTTAATCTTGCAATGGTTTCTAAGTCAAACACTAAGTTAGGAAGCTAGGTCAAGGAGTATATATTAACAGCCGGCTTTGGCCGGACAGAGTCAGAAAAAAGAACACCAGGGCTCCGAGGATCGCAGCCGAGGTCACGTACAGGGCTCAGCCTCGGACCGGAAAGTCAAGTCAGCAAAGTGTGGAGCTGGAGTTTAGAGAACGCTCCGCCCAAGACTCGGCGGCGGCCCCGCCCCTTCCCCAGGCTCAGCCCTCGCCCCTTCCCCGACTCAGGCCCCGCCCCCCTCTCCCATTGGCTGGCCCTCCCCTCGACCACTCCGAAGACCCGGAGGAGCGGAGTTTTCCAAAGGCAGCCCTGGTGTGTTCTCGCTGCGCATGCTCACGGGGAGCCGGATTCCGGGTCCGGAGTTGGCGGCTTCGGGCGGCCGCTGCGCAGCGTAGCGCGCGGGGACTGGCGGGCGGCCGGCCGGCCGGGGGGCGCGCGCGCGGGGCGCGACGCCGGCGTCGTGGGCACGCGGCGCGCTCCCGAGGAGGGGAGGTGTGGGGTCGCCGGGGGGTGGCGCGTGGCCGGGGCGGGGGTGGGGGGAGGGCCGTGCCGGCGCGCGGCGTGCGGGCTCTGAGGGCTGCGGGCGGCCTGGGCTGCCGGGGCGACGCCTGCCGCGAGATGGCGATCCTGGGGGCGGAAGGCTGAGGGCGCCCGCCCGCGCGGAGCAGCAGGAGGAGGCGGCGGCGGCGGCGGCGGCGGCGGAGCGCTGCCAACCCCAGCGGCCGCGGGCGCACGGTTCGCGCCGGGTAAGGACGCGGCGGGGGCCCGGGGGGACCTTGGCGCGGCGGCGGGCGTGGGGCTCGGTCCCGGCGAGAGTTTGCGGGCGGGGAACAGGGGGCTGCCGGGGTGGCTGGCGCAGGCCTGGGAGCCGGTGCCCGGCCAAGTGTTTCCGTGACCCAGCGGCCGCGCGCCGCCGACCCGCAGCCCTCTCGGCTGGCTGCCCGCGGACTGCCTTTCTAGCGCCCGTCGGAGCGCCCCGCGCCCCGACTTTCACCCCGTTCCGCCGCCCGCACCGCGCTCCAGCGGGTGAGCGGCTCTGCCTGCGCCGGCGTCTGCACTTACCGCGGCACCCCCACCTCAGCCCCCGTCTCCACCTTTGTGACCTGCTAGGTCCCGGTGACCTTGCAGATTTTTATTAGTGGTCTCTTATCTCATCTGGTCCCTTGACCCTCTCCTATCATTTTCTTTAAAATTTTTAATTTTTTAGTAGTTTGCCCCATTGCTTTTACAACCTTCAGATAAACAGTTTTGTGTGCACAAGGGTTGTGCAGACCTTGCTTTACTCCATTGAATTGAGCGTTGAATTTCCCTTGCTTCAATAATTATGCGGAGGTTTCATTACGAAAGAAGAGGAGTAGCTATTATAATGTAGACGTTTTTACTCTTCTGGGATAAAAAGTATTTTCTCAGGAACTTGACTTGCTTTTCTTTTCCTATTGTAAAGTCTTTTTCATCTTTGTATAGGCGAATGTACAGCAAAATATTTATTTTAGAATGCTACTATGTCAGTAGTGAAAAACATAATGCATAATTATCTTCCACCCTCTTCTTTATTTCTTTTGTATGAAATACCCACTTTTATAGTTTTCTGCAGGTTTCTAAAAGTTCAAGCTTAAGTTTAAACCCACTATGTACCTGACCAAGTCTTTGTGTAATATGCAGGTAAAATGCAACCTTTGAAAAAGACACATTCTTTCACTTACATGGACTTGGTTTTAGCTATGAAATAGATTAATAGTGACTGAAAATTACTGTTTTCCTAAATACTTAATATTTTAAAATATCGAGGGGCCTGGGAGATACCTCAGTGGAATAAACGCTTCCCTGGCAAGCGCAAGGGCATGAGTTCATATCCCTGGTTCTGCCAAAAAAAAAAAAAAAAAAAAAAAAAAAAAAAAAAAAAAAATTGAAAGTGTAATTGCCAAATGTTAACAGCTACTGAAATTGAGATAAAAGTACTGTATGTGGAATAGTTCTCAGGGATATAGCTTACGAACATTTTCAAATAGTTTTTTCCCATAAAATGTAGAGCTGCTTATAAGACCTGAAATGGTGTGTTTTGAAAAGCAGTAACTAAGAGTTTGGTTTTTCCCTGTACTAAAATACAAGTACAATATATATATATATATATATATTTATGGTTTTTGGCATGATGCAGTATGCCACAAAGAGGTTTCTTCCTTCAAAGAGACAGTAATCTGGGTCGTTTACCCCAGGATGGCTAACATTTCTGTTATTTCTTTGTACTGTTCGTGTCTACAGTACTGCTGGACAGTGGCAGGTATTTGGGGGTATACAAAGATAAGGATAATAAATATTCCTTTGGGAGGTAAGGTTATGCACATATTCTCAATTTGTGTTTTAATACATGGTTAAGTCTCAGACAGTAAAAAAAAATCCTCACAGAGTTCAAATTCAGAGGCGGTGGAACTCATCACGTGGCAAGGTAGTTTGAGGAGTTGGTTCTTAGGGCTTCTGGCTTTTGAGCTCTTGGATTTGAAGGATGACTAGCTTTTGATAGCAGGGAAAGATGAATTGGAAGAATCTTAAGTACAGAGTTCACACTTGGGGCTAAACAACTAATTTAATTGTGTGGGTGTAGCAAAGTGTGTAAAAGACATAAAGTAAAAATTTGGGTCACTTCATGCATTGATCTCAATTCTTGTTTTTTATATACAGAATTCCATAGATTATTTTACAGTCCTGAGGGAAACAGTTTTAAAACTTTGTTGTTAGTCTAGTAGCAGCATATGAGAAGAGTTTGGGTCAGGGAGCCTGGAGTTACATAGACTACAGAGAGTCCTGATTATAGGTAGCAAGTTGTGGTATTAATGCTGGTGAAAGGAGAAGGGTATTAGAATTTAATGAACGTAAAAATGGAGAAAGTAAAAATAACCAGTTTTGATCAAGGAAGACGGTTATATTTTGAGTAAGGTCCATGGAAACTTTACCCCTTCAATATGTGTATTATTTTACAATCTTTTAGAGGTTACCAGCACTAGGAGGAATGAATCTGCTGGTGTAGAAAGTTTTCATGTGTACCATGGATGTAAATTTAGGGGAATCCATGGACCACATGAAAGTTTCTACATGAAGTCCAGGGCCACTCTGTTAGGCTGCAGGACTGCTTTCAGGATTACTGGAAATTAAAATAATAGAACCTCAGGTTCTTGAATTAACTGGTAAGAAACCTGTAGAGACACTGTAATATATTGCGCCTGAAGAACAATATTGTACTACAGTTGTGGCTTAAAATTTGCAGAGACTTTTGAGTAATTTACATTATTTGCTGTTATATTCACAGGACAGATTAGCCCAAGAGCTTATGTAACTTGCCTTTAATATTGGCAAGTGGGTAAATTGGAATCAGGTTCATAGACGATGATTTCTTTCTTCTATGAAGGTAGTATAGATCATTTACTGAGAATTGGATGTAGTTAATGATTTTGTTCGGGCCAGGGAGATAGCTCAGTAAAATAAGTGCTTACCTAGCAACCTCATGTGCCTGAGTTCAATTCCCGCCCCCCCCCCAAAAAAAATGTAAGTGCCTTGAAGTGACCTCAACAGTTAGGTAGTAGATGATTCCAGGAGGTTCCTTCTGATTCCTACCTTTTTTGTGATTGACGATTCTTAGAGTTTCATTAGAATATCTGTACCTGACTTGTTTTTTATTTGCTTGAAAGCTGGTGAATCTGAGTAATACATTGGGTAGATGAAGAGCAGATAGCGAAACTAGACAAGTTCTTTTTATTGTCTTTGTGTCTCTATTTGGAGTGAGAGGTTAGTTGGAAGTAATATACATAGAATTAGACAGTTTAAGAACTTTTTCTTCTAGTGTGTGACCATAGCGCTTCTAAAATCCCAGCACTCAGGATGCTAAGGCTAGAGGATCCCATTGAGTTTGAGGTCAGCCTGAACTACACTGTGAGTTCAAGGCTAGGCTAAAATATAGGAAGACTTTGTCTACAAAAACAAAAAAGAACTTAATCTTGCTTGAATACTGTCTCCTTCAGGAGACCTTCATTGATTAAAAGTCAAAGCTTGTCAATATAAATAAATTGGGGGCTCCTATTCAATGAATTTTGTAAAATGGGTTAAGTAACTATCTTGCTAATATGATTAAGGCATAGTTTGATTGACAGTTGACTTTTCTGCACCTTTTAAGAGTGTCTTCCCCAGTAGTAGAGAACCAGAACAAGTTATGTGGTTTTTCTTGTAGAAATTTTGATAACGCAGTCATGAGAAAAAAAGTCATTTTTAATCGTATTAAAATATTATGTAATAATGATGAACAGTGAAAAGCCCAATAAACTGGCACTTTGTAAATGGTGTCTAAATGAACTACTTACTCATATGTATTGGAGGAAAAAATGTCTGACAAAAGCACATATAACTTTTACTCTTCATGCTGACATTAAAATGAGTTTCTTATAATCTGTGCTAGTATAATGTTCTTTTTTTTTTCTTTTCTTTTTATGGTATTGGGCATCAGTCTTAGGACCCTTATGCAGGCTAGGCAGGCACCTATTGCCACTGAGCTGTCTCCGTGGCCCTATGTTTCTCATTTTTAAGTAATAGTAATAGCTACTTTATCATTTGTTTCTCATGACAGCTGAGAATTAGGTGGGTCTAGAGGTAATCATTACATTCCTGAGGCTTAAAAGACATTTTAAAAAGCTAAATTTCCATGGCCTATGACTAGGTGATGGCCAAAATTAGAACTAAGTACTGTATTTTTGTACTTAGGTCTTTCCCCATGGAACTTGTGATTCTTTACCTACAAAGGAACTTTAGTTGTAAGCTGTATGTGAAGATTTTGGATGTACCTGTTTGAAGCATGGTTATCTTTGCATTGTGTAGTTTCAGACTTGTCTGTTTTTCTGTTTGTGTTAAGATAGTTACCTCATTCCAAAGGCTATTGATAGGTAATTTGGAAATTTGTGTTTTATCACAGAATAGTTAAAGCTTTCTAACAGAATAACTGATTTCTGTAACAATGCATTAGTGCAATTTCTTTTTGAAAAATTTTTCATTTTAATTCTGTACTTATAAGGTGAAGTTTGATTCTCATTTGTAAAACCCTTACCCTTGAGCATTTGGACTTTTGGAACATATACATTAGAATTATTTCTGAAGGGTTTATCAAGTTATTTCACAAACTATGTATGTACTTTACAAAGTATATATAATGAATTTTTACTATTACACACCAAACTTCATCATTCAAGTATCTGCTTAAAAGTTCATGTTTAAACCATTTTTTGTGAGTGTATTATGTAAAAACCGTATGTCAGACAGTTATTAAGTTATAATGAACACTAACATTTGTTGATTTAGCCTTGACATTTCTTAAATTTAGCCTTCATTCATAACACATACTGGTGTGCCTACTATGCCAGACACTGTGCTAGGTGCTGGGGTATAGTTTTGACACAACAAACACAAACTTGTGCTCTTAAACATGAATTTAGGAGAGCCTCGGACATCAAGAACATAGGCTTTACTTTATGAGGTTGCGGGAGTTGGGGAGAGTATATTTATAATGCACCCATTCTTTGGTGGTTGAACAAATTATTCAGAAATAAGAGGAACTAGATTAACATTCAGTTATCTATTCCTGTGTAACAAACAACCCTAAAGTAAATAAGTGAAAACGACCATTTTGTTTCTTCAGTTTTACTGTCCCAGCTGGATCTGTTGGTCAGCTCTGGTTTTCCTGACACTTTGTGAAAGCTGCCGGGCTGCAGCTGGTATTTCACCTGGGACTGGACACACACTCTTTTGGTTCCAGAGTCCTCTCCTTTCCTTGTGGCCTTTACATTAGGATTGACAACTTTACCTAGTGACTTGGTGCTTGTAAGAGTGCAATGCAAGAGCGATCAGACTTTATTAAGGTCTGGGTTTGGGTACCACTTCTGCCTCCTTCAGTTGGTTAAAGCAAGTTAGAGGTTGTTTTTACTTGAGTTCATGAATGTATTTGGGGTCAACATTGTAACAGGTTCCCACAGTTTAATTAATTGATTTTGGTACAAGGGCTTGAATCCAGGGCCTTCACACTGAGCTGTACCCCCAGTCATACTTTTTAAAGATTTTTCAGACAGTCTTTCTAAGTTTCTCAGGTTGAGCTTGCATTGGTATCCATTTGCCCCAGCTTCCCAGAATGCTGGGATTACAGGTTTGTGCCACCATACCTGGCTAATTACACAAATTTTATTTAAGTGTGGCATCAGCTGTATTACTCAGAACTAGGTCTGGAAAACTGCTTTGGAAGCTGAGGGTTAGTTAGGCTTTCTAACCTCAGAAAGCTGAGGTTATTGCTTTCTACAGATTTAAATTGACTTTGCCTGCCGGAGGGAAGGGAAAGGAAGGGTAAGCTGAATCTGAGGTGCAAATGACAGCACATCTGGCTTACCACACAGGTGGAAATAGCTACTTGTGTAGGCATGAAGAGGCTTTAGAGATACAGCTCAGATGTAGAGTGCCCTCCTAGCATGCTGAGACCCTGAGCTTGATCCCTAGCAGAGGTGGAGGTTATGGGGCAGTGTGAGTGGGGAACAGAAAGAAAATACAGAGAGAATTTTGGACTTGTGTGGTTTGACCTAATATGGTTCTGCTTATGAGAAGTAGGCCTCAAACCACTGTAGGAACCACAAGCCAGTGTAGGAACCACTCCTCTGCTGTTTAGAAGCAGTAATCTATTCAGTTGGGATACTTGAATCAGACAGTGCCACAAGCAGAGTGGGCTACAGGCTGCAGGCAGACAGATCCACATCCTCAGCATGAGACCTCGGTGCCCAGACTGTCTTGGCTGGTCACTAACACTGACCGTGCATGACCAACCTCCTGTGTCTCACACATGTCCTTTTTGTTAGCAGTGTCTTTTAAAAGTTGGGAAGGCAGCGTTAGAGTGGAGAGAATACTCTTCTTCTGGAATGGAATTCCGTTCAGAGATGTAAGGAATAAGCTAGTGTTCTTCCCTTTATGATGCAGGTAGATAGATGCCTTGCAAGCTAGCTGCATTCTCATTTTTCATTTTTTCTTGCTGTCATTTTATATTAGTCTTTTTTTTTTTTTAAATTCAAGTTAGTAACTAAGTGGTGGTGTAGTTCACTGTGAAATGAAAATGAGTTTAGTTTTCATTACATTATAGCATCTGAATGAAATAGTGAATTATATCTTTTAAAAAATTGTACTTTTAAAGAGGGTCCTGGTAGCTAACTGCAAAGTTCTGAACAGTACCTTCACTGTTGTGGGTATTAGGTTAGTTTGATGATTAAATGTACTGAGACATGTGCTCAATAAAATTAGGAAAGAGAATAGGTAGAATTATCTTAGGGTGTTTTTTGAAGGTCCTCTTCCTTGCTCTAACTTCCTTGAGCAGTTAAAAAAATATGATAACATGATTTACCTAGGGAAACCTGGTCCTTTTCATAGTGATTCAGTATTTCATTAGTTATGACTAAATAAGATGGGTGGCAGTAAACTGTTGAGCCCTGACTTGAAGTACTTGAAGTACAATGCTGTAGCTGTACATTGGTCTCAACTTGCCAAGATGTACTGCTCTTTGTGTTAACCTGAAGAACAGAAGGAAGTTGGACTTACTTTATATAAATTAGGATATTCTTTAGCTTACAAGTAAACAAGCTAGATTGCTCTCCCCTTAAAATTTTCAAGAATACAGGCAGCCTTATCATATGGGTTAAGAGCCATAGTTGAAAGTCAGGCAGACATGATCTCTCAGTGCTGCTTAGTAGCACTGTTGCCCCAAGGTTCTTCTTTTGTAAACTGTAAAGAATATTTTTATTACTGGATTTTTGTAAGGATTAATTGAAACCCTTATAAAACAATACATGATGGTTGCAACATGAGAAGCTCTTAAATTATTTTTATTGCTTTTAATTCCCAGTTATTAAACTGAGAAGTAAAACTGGTAGTGACTTCATTGTGAGCCACTCATTTTTCAAGATAGGGTAGCTTAGTTTTGATTTGGTCCTGTCAGTCTCACCTCTTAATTAAAAAAAAAAAAAATCAGTTAATAAAAGATTAAGAATCACTCTCGGAAAGATGCTGACCTAAGACAGCTGGCTTTGTATCAGTGGGTGATAGTTTGATAGTTTGGTCATGCAGCCTGGAAATAAGATGTCATCATAGATAAAAAGTAGTGTTTTTAAATTTTTTAAAAGAATAAAACAGTAGTAAAAAAAAAAAAAAAAACAGTACAGAATTTCGCTAAACAAAATGGTAGGACCAGGGTTTTTTAAAATGCAGTTCTTGTTTCATAGTCACACAGGCTACCTTTAATATCTTTTAAGGTTCTTTAATATCTTTTAAGGTGTATGGGATAGTCCCTGATGGGTGCTCAGGAGGGTTCGTTTTCGCAAATATCTCAGGTGGGAGGTATTATACAGATGAATTTGATAACTGTTGACAGAAAGCACATCTAATTTGGGAGCCTATTGAGCACTGTCAGAGACTGTTTTTATAACTAAAGCATTCCTTACACATACATGTAATGAACATACACAGAGCTTAATATCTGAACTTCCCAGATGTTTATAAAGGCTTAAGATAATTGCTGAAGACTTGTTGCAAAACAGTATGGAAACATGATAGAGGAAAATTATGATGAAGAATAGGCTACACCAATGACTGGCTCTCTTATTCAAGATTTGTTCTCCTTTCTACAAAATAAGATTCTTTTGATTGGTGATACTTCCTTTTTGAAAAGTAAAATAGTTAATTTACACACTGATTATTTATCTTGTAGCCTGACTGCTTTTTCTTTCACTAAGCTTCTAAAAAGTGGAGCTCTTGATTGAAATATATCAAATTTGAAGTCTGAGCTTTTGGTTAAAAAGGTTGACTGTTGGCATATTTCTTGGGAAAACTCACTGCTCAGCATGAGGGCATTGGTTTTGGGAAAAAGTGATGAGAAAATATTTAAATTTTCAATGAGAATGAAAAACCTTCAAGCTAATCTCTTCGCTTCTGCTGTCGTGATAGCCTTGACTGTGTCACTTAGGCCCTCCTGGGGCAGTTCCTAGAGAAGCCTAGAAGTGCAGTAGGGTTAGTGTAAATAAAAGCTACCGGGTTAGCTAAAGTGTAAAATACAGGATAAATCCAAGTACATTTCATAGTTTTGTTTTCTTTTCTAAGCCAAACCTGTTCTTTCTAACTTGAGTGGAAAGCATTAGTTGTCATTTATTTGAAGATGCTTGTCTTCATGTTTCTTTTCACTGTCTCTGAGGGCCTGTTCTTGGGGAGCAAGGGGACAGCAGACCCTTTCTGTTTTATGACCTATGGATTACTGTAAGGATTGTTTATATGTGATTGCCTGGAATACATTACATTTGGGGATTTCATTTTTTTCTAGATTACAGTTTTTAGTAATTGTAACTTGTTTTAAAAATTGCTTGGTAGGGGCTGGGAGATGGCTCAAGTGGAATAAGCACTTCCCTGGCAAGCACAAGGCATGAGTTCAATCCCCAGTTCTGAAAAAAAAAAAAAAAAAATGCTTGGTAATTTTTCTCAAGTATTGTCTAATAAAAAAGCTTAGGCCTCAAGTAAGATAAAGCTAGATTTCGGTTCTAATACTGCCTTTAGTTGAACTATGCTGTTCTAGTTAACCCAACCAGATGCCCAGGTTTGGTGTGTAACCTGGGCATTCATACATAAATTGAGAATGATGATACTTAATTCATTTATTAAAACCTGATGGTATCCAGTAACAATTCCCTAGAATAGGTTGTAATTCATGCTCACTGGTATCAGATGTTTTACAACTTCCTTTAATTTTATGAAAACACTCCACATTTGTGTAACATAAAATTCCAGCAAAGCAGATATTTAAGTGTGAATATGCTAGGATACTAAAGCACTACGTAGCAGGCAAGTCCCTACCACCAAATGAGTTACAAGGGACTTTGAGTGTTTATGACTGCCTACATTTCAGTTTGTGCATAAGGGATTGTAAACCTTGGATTTATCCTGTATTTTACACTTGAGAAGGATGAAATCATCCTAGGAGTAAGTAGAGTTTTAGCTATATAATTGGTTATTTCATTTTAGGAAATGTCCATGTATGGATCCTAATATTTTCATCTTAAAAATGGTGATTTAATGAACACTTATACTTGCCCGCATGCTTTTACATTCTTAGAACATTTGTAAATAGTGAATTAACATTGTCCATTACTTGAGTGGCTCTCAGTTATTTAGAAATTGTATACAAAAAATGTTGCAGTGCTATATTTTTCTCAAACACTTAAATATAATTTTGATCTAGTCCTTACTGTGTGTATGTTTGTGTGTGTGCGCACGTGCATGCGTGTGTGCGTGTTGGTATTGCTGTGTAGCAGTGGCGTGGCTGTATGATTGAAAGGCCTTATTCTGCTGTCTTCTGTATTGCCTTATAAGTCTAGTAGAAAAATAGTGTTACTGTACTTCAGAGAAAGTAAGAGTTTGCTTCTAGTGGTGGTGATGGGAGAAAGGATTAGAGAAATGATGCTAACCTTGTTGCATCTACATTCCTGATTCTAAAAATAGCTCATTTCCTATAATAATATTCATAATTCTCCCCCTTCTGCTTTTGACAAAACTATACATTAGTTTGGTATTGGCATCCTAATTTTTCAGATAAAGACATCAGATTTGGGTTAAATATAGACACATAGTAGAGTTGAAGTTTGGCCTTAGGTCCATCTGACTTTAAAACTTCTCTGGGTTACGTTATCCCAGTACACTCCTCCTAAACTGGAAATTGTCATTTAGAAGTTTAAAAAGTTAGGAAATTGCTGTGCTTGCTTAAATATTGGTAAACTGCAATTGTTATGTATTTAGAAACAATTGGGAATGTTGGGGGTGGTGGCTGAGACTTGGGGTCGGAATAGTCTGTCTGGGACTACCTGTCTGTCGGCGTAGAAGAGTAGTGTCTGTCAGCAGACCGGGATGTGGCCTGACCTTAAGGATCTGTGTATTCTTGAGTCTGTTAGTCACCCAACTGGTTCTTGACAGCTTCCTTCTGCTTCCTAAGGCAAAGCAAATATAGTCCGCCCTCTGTCTATGGTTTCTTCATTCACAGATTCAAAAAACCTCAGAAAAAAGAAACTTCAGATTTCTGTAAGGGACATGGTATCTGCATTTGAGTTAGCCATTACAGATAGACAGATGCAGCTGAATATTATCCAGTTCTTTGTATATGTTGTTCTGAGAATTTGGAATTTAAGTTTTAATGTCCATAGTATTATGTAAATAATATTTTTAAGTAACAGTATGTAGCACAAGTGTAGCAAGCCTGTCTTCTGTTTATATTCACCAATGGGGAAAAATATTACCAAACTTAGAATTTTTTTGCTTTAAAAGTTGTGTTATTTTCCCATTGTAAGCATAGTATTACATATTATAAGATATTGAGAAATAGACTAGAAAGAAAAAAAAAACTGCCTCCTCCTTATTGCTGATACCATTTAGGCATAGTTCTTTGTTGATGTAACTAGTTCAGTATCAGTTCTAAGACAGAAAATAATCATCTCCTTTGATTAAGAATAGGTGAAATGAAGTTTGTAAGTTTGTCAGTGTTTAAAATACATTTAAATTCTGTATGTAATTCTAGATTATTGAATATATAATCAATATAATTGAAACGTTCAGAGAGGGACTACAGGAAGGAAAAAAGTCAGACAGGAATTCTGTCCAAGTCTTGTGCTTTTTAACCTAAACAGCACAAGGTTTAGGTTAAGAATTGAAATAGTTAATGCTAAATTTGATAGGTACATTTATTTTTCTTTCTCACTAATATACCCTAGTTAACAAAGCATAAGCTTTAACTTTTTTGCAGTGGAGCTAAAATTTTTCATCTTGAGGAAGTTGTATGATAATAGTTTTTATTTTTAAAGGGCTCTTTTTGATGGAGCAACACCACCATCTTCTGGCCCTCTAGGATATTGTTGCCTTGGTTCTGTTCCCACAACAGTGAGCAAATGAAATTTTTTCTCAATGTTAGCCAAGGATTTCATCAAGTTAGTAATTGTCAGTTTTTACCATATACAGGAGTTGAGAGTAGAAATAAGATAATTTGTATCTAGGATTGCAGCTATATAAAATGTGAATGTTTGAGACAAGTAATGGTATATAAATAAAAACAGTTGTGAGGTTGGTTGCAGTTATGGATTATTTGTTTTGCATGAAATATGCAGTGTATTCAAGGTCCAAGGAAATTTAGATGTCCTGTCCCACATCCGACTCTGACTCAGTTACTTAATGGGCTATTTGTCTAAAAATTTTCTAAACTGCTGACTCTTGAATGATGTTCTCAACATGAAGTTTTATACTTTTTTTCATTTTGATGATAATTTTAAAGGAAAAATATGAGATGTAGTGTGCTTCATTTTAAAAACATCCAAAATAAGACCATTTGGTTTTAGTGTCTTTGTTTACTTAGTTGTTTTTGAGATTTGGTTGATTTAAATATGTAATAAATACTTCCTGTGTACCAGACTTTGAGAGAGACCAAGTGGACGCAGTGGAGAGGATTTGTCCTGGCCCTATTAGATTTTAAGTGTTCAGTAAGAAAAATAAAACTTTTGATGACATCAAAGTCTGAAAAGGAGGAGTCTAGATAAAAGTGGCTGTAATTTTTCCTTTGAGTCAAACACTATGGAAGTGCTTAAGGCACTTTTTCAAACCATATGCGTGCCAGCCCCGCCCTCAGGGTGGGCTGAGCCAGAAAAAAAAATTCTATGCTATAAAGCTTTTATAAAAACTACACCCTAGTGATTTAATAGTGCTAATGATTTACTAATTGTGAATCTTCATTTATTGCATGTTTAATAAGGGCACCTGGCTAGGGGCTGAGTGCCTTGTAATATTTGAGGTAGAGGACTAAGCATCTTTTAAAATCATGCATGTGTGCATTTATTTATCTATTTAATACAGGGTCTTGCTATGCAGCTATGATTTGTAGCAATCCAGCTTGTCTGAGCCTCTCCAGCCCTGGGATTACAGGCTTGGACCACCACTCCCAGTTTCGGTGGCATGCAGTACTGGGAATTGAACTTGAGTCCTTGTGCTTGCCAGACAGGCACTTAGAACTCTGAGCTGTCTCCCCAGCCCAGGCCTGGTTATTTTGTTGTGAAGACACATAAAGCTAGTTCAGAACGGGAGAGCTGAATCTTAAGGGATGATTAAATTAAGAAGTTGAGAGTTAGGATAATGTGTAAGAAGTCCATTCGGCCTGAATCTGTGCATGGTGTCATCCTAGGTGATTATGATGTGCAGTCAGCTTTGGAGAAAACTGGCAGTGGATTAGAAACACGAAGAGTGAGTTTTCAGTCAAGGTTTTTCTTGAGAATATCTTATTTTCTCTTGCTGAATTTTAATAAATAGAGCTGAGGAAGTGTACATAAAAAATGCATTTAAGTAACAGGGAGTTTGATCAAGTAGTAGAGAAGGTCTACAAACTTTTCTAGAACCTATGCTTTAAACAGCTCTTGCAGTGTTATTGCTTCTACACACAAACTGTTACAATGGGTAGAAAGAGCATTCACATGTTTCTGGGGGCACTGGCACTTTAAAGACAAGCCCAGGTTTTCCTCATCTGCCCCAAATTCATTAACTTAGCCACTTCTGTGCTAGAACAGAAAATTGTTTCTTTGTGCTTGAGGTTCCTCCTTTTACACTATGGAGTTGGAGCTGCTAGGTAAAACCTCCCATTACTCCCTTTCAAGACAGTTTCAGAGAACAGATTTCTCTCATCACACCCATCTTTTTTTTTTAATCTCAGAATAAGAGCTGAGTCATGTAAACCTGTGTTTTAGTCTCAGCTAGTCTTTAATCTTGCATAAGTAATCATCTTTTCATCTATGACCTAAGTTTCTTTCTGTTTGTAACATGTTCAGATCTCTTGTACATGTTCATCAACAGTCCTCTATAAACACCTTCTTATAAAGTTACAGTTTTCCTTTATAGTCAGAATACCTAAAAAGTTACCGCCTTTACATTTACTTCCTAAGCCATTGCCTTTTGGTCCTACCATTGTATTAAAATTTTTCTTGTTAAGGGACTGGTAACTTCCACATTGCCCAGTAAGCAGTTTTCTTTTTGTACCCTACATAAGGTATGATTCAAAAGTATAGTGACAGGGCTAGGGAGATAGCTCAGCGGCCCGAGTGCCTGCTTGGCAGTGCAGGGTCCTGACATCAAGCCCCAGTACCAAAAATAAAAATACAGTGACAATAAAAGACACATTGCCATTATTTCCTCTGAAAGCACTCTCCCTTGCTTGGGATGCACTTGTCCTGTGGTTCTTGCTGCTTTCTGAAGCATTTCTGTAGGTCTTCTCTTGTGAGTGTCCTTAGCTGTATTCTCATGGTTGCCTTGATGATCTGAATCAGTTCAAAACACTTACTATTCTTGGTCATTTTGACTTTTGGAACAACCAGAAGTTGCATGGTCCCATATCCAGCATGTGATATGGTTAAAGATATGCAGTAATGTGTTTCTCAATGCACCTTTCTGTTAAATGGCACTCAGCACTGTTTGCTGTGTTTTTGATCTTGTCTTATAAAGCACTCAGGAGGACTTCCAGAGCTGCTTCAGAAGGTGGCAGAATGAGATAAATGTGTTTGAAGGGAGGGGAAATATGTCACAGGGAATTAATGGCTGTGTGTCTTTTACTATGATGATTTTTAAAAATTTAATTAAAAAGGGCTGGTGAGATAGCTCAGCAGACCAAAGGCAAGCACAGGGACTGCTGTTCAATACTACATGCTGTTCCTGCCCCGCCCCTCGGTGCTCTGAGCCAGCCATAGTATCCAGGGGTGGTGGCACATACCTATAATCCCAGCGCTGAGAAGGCTGAAAGCAGGAGTCTGAGTTGCATAGTGAGACCTTGCGCCAACCAAATACAAAAAAAAAAAAAAAAAAAAAAATAGTAAAAAATTAATTAAACATAAACCAAATATTTAAATCACAGTAGTACAGCTTTCTTGATTAATGATGTAAATTTTTTTCTGCCTTGATAGTTTTGTCTCTTACATTTGTTTCTTCTGAGTAGAACTACCTGTGTATCCCCATGTCATAATGGTCATCTCAATTTTGAGCCCAGTGTGCTTTGAAAGCACTTCTTTCTGTCATGTATGCAGGTCCTGGATAGGAATTCTGCCAACTGTAGCTGTTTCTCTTTGAATCCTTTTCTAACAACTCTTTATCTCATAATGCCAAATCTTGTTTTCTGTAGTTAACTTTTTGTGTACCTTTCTGTCAGTGAGTTTACAACTGATGAATTACAGTACTTGTCTATTTCATTGCCAAATTATAAATTCACTGAAATAGCATATCTTACTGTGATGTTTGTATTCATAATGTTTAATATATCTCCTGAAGAATTTCATTCAGAGAAATTGTTAGAAGAAATGCTTGATATAGTTTGTTTATTGATTGGGTATTTATTTATTTTTACTACATGGTAAATTGGCTGTCTTTTACTGGAAATATTAAATGAGAGGCTCAGATCATTATTTGTTGAGTAACTCAACTGTTGTTTGATGGAGATACAGAGGAGAAAATTGGTATGAGGTAGCCAGTATTGGGTCATCGAAGAAAAGTGGGTAATTCAATAGAGGGTTCAAGAAGCAACAAAATTGCAAAGGTAGAGGAGTAGATGGAGGGTAAGCAAAAAGGTTGGCCGTTTCTCAAGAATTCATTTAGTAATAGACTCAGACTTGCATCTTCTGATTTGGGAAAATGGTTGTGTGTTGGATTCTCCCTGCTTCTTAAAGATTCAGTTTCATTATATGGGACTTAGCATGAGTGGTTCCATTTTATCTTATTCCAGTCTAGGAGAAAGTTCTGACTAATTTGTTGAAAGCATTTGATATAGGTTAATTTTTTTATTTTTATCCAAAGCTTTAATGATTTTATGGCAGGCATTTTTAGATCCTTCACTAATATTAACTTACTTTATTTTTTAGCTTTATAGAGAAGTTACTACAGAATGAGTAATCTTCTTCCAAAACAATACCAGAACTATTTTTGGCTTTTGAAATTTTTAAATTTGAAGTATATGCATAAGGTATCTTGGGGAATGGACTCAAAGTTTAAATTCAGAATTATATGCTTCATCTCCACCTTATCTATGACTATCTACCCTGAGTAATTTTGTATACAGTAAAATTTCTAGTGTTCCTGTGCAGTCCGGTACATAAGATCAGATTTGGAATCACCTTTTTTGTAGTAAATGCATTTTGTTTGGGATATTTTGAATATTGAATTTTTGGAATGGGATGTTTAACCTATATTTTAATTCCCATAGAAATAAAAAAACAGAGGACCTACAGGTAAAGGACCTTGCCAAAATTCAAACAGAGTTCACTGAAGGCCGTTTTTGACCCAGGCAGTCCAGCCAAGGAATTTTCTCAAAATCACTGTTCTGCTTGCTCTTAAGAAAGTTGTGAAGTAGTAATTTGGATTCACATTCAAACTAGACTCTAAGGGCCAACCAGATAGCTCAGCAGATTAAAGCAGCTGCAAGCAGGTATAGGGGCCAGGGCTTCAATTTCCCATCCTTCCATACCAGCCCCGCCCCCAGGGTGTGCTGAGTCGGCAGTTGAGATTAGGCATGGTGGTACATACCTGTAATCCCTCTTTGGAGGCTGTAAACAGGCGGGCCACTATGAGTCCAGTCTAGTAGTGAGACCGTGAACACACTGTAGACCCTTCCCTAAAATACAAAAAAATAAAAAAATAGACTCTGGCTAAATGATAATTTTCTGTTTTCGGTAGTTTGTCAGTTCCCTCTGTCCTTCACCAACCCTCCTAGATGTAACTGGACCAAACAGACTTTGAAAATAATTGTTGACTTAGATTTCTTATAGCTTCCAGCATCACTGTCTAGAACTCGTTTTGTATGTAGTAAATACATTGTTGTTGTTGTTCTCTACTTTCTGATTTGAAGAAGAGCAAAACCACACTCTGACAGCTCAGAGTATGAGCATGTACGATTCTTGATCTTTTGGACTGGCCTGTGATTTGGTGTGTCATGGTTACTGCTAGCCTAGCTTCTAGTCTTGTGTTAAGTCCATGAATTATTATTACTTTTTTGGCAAGAAACTTTCATTATACATAGAACAGAAGACCCTGCAAATTTTCTGGCTTAAAGTTTATATTATGCACATTTTGTTTGAGAGAGTGGTGATTGTAACTGTTTGCTAATAATTGAGGTCATCCTGATAAGCAAGTTATATTGCCCTGATTATAAGTTATTTTTTTTTGTTTTTGTTTTTTGTTTTTTGTTTTTGACTTTTCTTTCTGGTAATAACTGTTTCTTGGTTTTTGTTTTTCATTTTTTGTTTGCAATACAAGAGATTCAGTTCAGTGTTTTCACACTTTTCACACTAAGCCAAAGCTCCACACACAGACCCCCCCCCCCTTTTTAAAATTTTGAGACAGGATCTCACTAAGTTTCCCAGGCAAGTCTTTGATCCTTCTACCTCAGCCTTCTAAAGTGCTAGAATTACATAGGTGCATGTGATTATGTTTTCTACTCTGGGGAGCCTTGTTCTGCTGCAGAACTAATCAGGGTGGAATTTTAAAAACTCAAGAATCAAGAATCAGGTTAACTAAAATAAATAGAATGAGAAGGAACTGAGTTAAATGGTTTGACTGGCTTTCAGATTTGAATATCTGTAAACAGGATGAATTTCATGTACAGAGCAAGTGAAGTAAATTGCAAGAATAGAGTTGCCAGCAGTTAGAAGAATGTATACTATAATTTGAAGAAGCACATGTGTAAGATTAAATTCAGCAACTTCCACAGTAAAGTCTATATTATAATGTTGCAAATGTTGAATTTAGGAAGAGAATGAAATTTGTAGCTGAGAGTTTGAGTAAATGGGTTATAGAATAATTCTGAGAGCAGGGTATTTAGAAATAGGTAACATTGGCACTAAACAGGAAATTACAAAAAGAATAAAAAGAATAGAGAGGGTCAGCATTGCCCAGAAAATTAAAATTGAGATGTGTGTGATATGCTTTAATGTAAGAATAGTTTTGTTTACATTGTTATACATATGAATCAGAAACAGATTTTGAAAAAAAAAAATCAAAAGATCTAGATTTATTTTGCTGAAAAGAATAGATGAAGATTAGATGGGTGAAAATAGAACCAGAAGGCTTAGGAAACATTACTATGCTAACTTCTCCAGTTGATAATCAGATTGGGTAGAGAATAATAACAATTCAGTATTAATACAATTCTTTAAAATACATATTTCCCATAACAAATACTTCCTGTGATCTTCTGTCTAAAATGTGTATAGTGCTATAAAAACAGCAAGATGCATAGAAGAATGAGATTATTCTTGTAAATGAATGGACATTTTTTTAAAAGTTGAAATAAACACTCAAACTAGTGAGAAATTACTGGGTGTATCTGGGTCCTCATCTTTGTTTGTCTTTTGTCTGGTAGATACTGTGAGTACTTTTGAAGTCATTGGAATGGAACAAATTTGACACGTTATTCTTTTTATCCAGTGATAAAGCTGTAACTTATTAGAACAGTAACTTTCCTGTGTTTTGGGTTTAACTAGATTAATCAGTGATACTCAGAGGTAGAGGTCTGTGTTGGACCAGAAATCTTATTTTAAAAATCTACCTCAACTTGTTCTGTGTTTGGTAAATCCTACAAGTACTTTACCTATTCTTATTCCATTTATTTATCCTTCTTTTCTAATGGCTGTTGCTAATGATTCCAAAACTATATTGAACAGGAGGGGTGATAGAGGACATCCTTGTCTTGTACCTGATTTAAGAGTAAAAGATTTCAGTATTTCCCCACTTAGGATTATATGAGCTTTTGGGTTGTCATGGCTTTTCTCAAGTTTAGAGTCCATCTATTCCAATTTTCTGTAGGACTTTGAACACGAATGATTGTTAGACTTTGTCAAAAGCTTCCTTTGCATCAATTGAGAGGATCATGTGGTTTTTAGATTTCAGTCTATTAATATAATGTATTACATTTATAGATTTTCGAATATTGAACCATCCTTGCAACCTTGGGATGAATCCTACCTGGTCATGGTGTATGATCTTCTTGATGATTTGCTGTATTCTATTTGCTAGGATCTTATTGAATATTTTTGCGTCTGTGTTCATGAGAGAGATCTCCGTTTTAGTTGTGTCTTTCCCTGGTTTTGGAATCAGTATAATACTTGCCTCCAGAAATGATATTGGGAGGTCTGCTTCCTTTTCAATTTCATTGAAGACTTTTTGGAGTGTAGCGATTATACCTATAAATTTCTTGTAGCATTCAGCTGTGAATCCATCAGGACCTGGACTTTTCTTTGTCGGTAGGCTTTTTATTACATTTCATATTTCATTGGCTGTTATTGGCTTATTCAGAGTTGTTATATCTTCTTGGTTCAGTTTTGGTAATTGTACCTTTCAAGGAATCTGTCCATTTCTTCTGTGTCTTCTGTGAGTGTAAAGATTCTCGAAGTAGCTATTGATAATCTTCTGAATTTCCACTGGGTCTGTGGTGATTTCACCTTTTTCATTCCTTATTGCATGTACTTGAATTTTTTCTTTCCTCTTTTTGATGAGGTTGGCTAGAGGCTTATCAACTTTATTTAGTCTTTCAAAGAACAAACTTTTTGATTTGTGGATTCTTTGAACTGTTTTCTTCATCTCAATTGAATTAATTTCTGCTCTAATCTTTATGATTTCTTCCTGTCTTTGTGCTCTGGGTTTCGTTTGCTCTTCTTTTTCTAGTTGTTGGAGGTGCAACATTAGGGTGTTTATTTGTTCCCATTCTGTTTTCCTAATGTGTGAGTTCATTGCTATGATTTTGCCTCTAAGAACTGATTTCATCTTATCCTATAAATTCCGGTATGTTGTACTTGAATTTTCATTGAATTGTAGATATTGTTGAGTTTCTTGTTGAATTTCTTCTGTGACCCATTGATTGCTGAGTAGAGTGCTGTTTAGTTTCCATGAATTTAGTGGGGTTTTCTGGTTTCTTTTATCATTTATTTCCAGTTTCATTGCACTGTGGTCAGATAATATGCATGGGATAATTTCTGTTTTCTTGCATATTTTTACACGTGGCCTCTGGACTAGTATGTGGTCTATTTTGGAAAATGACCCGTGTGCAGCTGAAAAAAAATGTGTATTCAGCTGTGGTTGTGTGGAACACTCTTGTGTATGTCCACCAGGTCCATTTGTTCCAAACTCTGGTTCAGTTCTGCTATTTCCTTGCTAATTTTTTGTCTGGTTGATCTATCTTTTTGAGATAAGGGGGAGTTATGATCACCTGTTAAGATTGTGGTCTTAGATATTAGGTTTTACATGTCCATTAAGATTTGTCTTATATACTTGGGTGCTCCTGTGTTTGGTGCATAGATATTTATGAGTGTTGCCTCTTGCTCTTGAGTTTTTCCCCTGACCTATATATAGTGGCCTTCTTTATGTCGTTTGATCATTTGTGGTTTGAAGTTGAGACTGAGAACCGAATTGCTACTCCTGCTTTTTTCTGAGGTCCTAGGGCATGCAGTATTGTTTTCCATCCTTTGACTTTGAGCCCATGAATGTCCTTTTGAGTTAAATGTGTTTCTTGTATACAGCATATTACTGGATTTTGTTTCATAATCCACCATGCCAGTCTATTTCTCTTAATTGGTGAATTGAGTCCATTTACATTGATGGTTATAATTGAAATGTGCTGACTTATGTTTGTCATTATATTTACCTGCTGTTGTGTGCTCCTTTGTATCCTGTGTTTAATTGTCTGTCCTGTTTAGTGGGTTCCTTCCGTTCTCATTCATGGAGTTCTGGTCATTGTGGTCTCTTTCTTAGAACATCTTTTAGTAGCCTGTGTAGGGATGGCTTTGTCATCATGAAATCCTTTAGTTGTTCTTTGTTGTGGAAGTATTTCACTTCTCCATCTAACTTGAAAGAGAGTTTTCCAGGGTATAATAGTCTGGGCTGGAATTTGTTTTCGTGTAGGACTTGAAGAACTCTGCTCCATGCTCTCCTTGCCTTCATGGTTTGTGTAGAGAAGTCGGCTGTTATTCTGATGGGTTTTCCTTTAAATGTGATCTGCTTCTTCTCTCTAGCAGCTTTCAGTATATTATTTTTGTGTTGGATTTCTGGAATCTTGATTATTATATTTCTCGGTGTGTTTTTACTTGGGTTAAGGTTATTTGGTGCTCTGTATGCTTTGGTGACCTGAATGTTGGATTGTTTCCTCATATTTGGATTGTTTCCCAATATATGAGGAAACAATCGCAGAAGTAATTCTGTGATTACTTCTCCCCAGATTATTTTTATCTGATTTGTATTGACTCCTTCATTCTCATTTGTGCTAATTAATCTCACATTGTTCATCCTGGTGTCGTCTTGCAGGTGATGGAGTCAAAAGAAGAAATAGAAATGTACAACAACAACTAAAAAGAATTGAGTCTGATAGCTAGGGCAAACTGAACAGCATATGCTGCAGGGTACTAATTAGCTTTCCTTCTGGATGGTTAACAACCTAAGTTCACAGATCAAAATTGGAGAACTAGAAGAGCTGCAAGGCCAGCCAACATTTTGGCCTTAGCCTTTCAAGGTCAGTGAAGACTCAGGGCATAGGAGAACTTGTACTGTAAGATCATGAAACTCAGTTATGCCCCAAATTTTCTGATCAAGGAGATTATGGAGCCACAGAAGAAAGAGATTGATGATGTATAGTGTGCCTGGGTAGAGTCACATGGAGAGAAAATGTTCTCTCAGGCTCTCATTGAGAGCAACTGGTCAAGCATCAGCCATGACTCATCTGCAGGTATGACACAGACAAAGGATCTGTAGAGTAAGGTACAGGATAACAAGATAAACCCTGAGGGGACTTCATTGACCTCATCAGAAACAAAAGCTACATCTTTTGGTATATAGGTCTTGATCTATCTAGGTCTTAAACATTCAGCAGAAAAGTATAAAAATGAGGTATATAACTTGGGGCCATAATAATAAGTTGAGCTGTAAATGGCTATAGTCAACATCTTCTTTAGATAACTCACTATTATTGTGGACTCGTGGACTGTGCTGGATTGTGTCACTGAGTTCAGGCACCTAAAATGGTTTAATGACAATGGAGTGCTCATCTTTGACAGGTCCAGACCAAAAAAAAAGAGGGGGGGTATACAAAGGAAGAATCATGATGTGTGTGTATAGACAGTACAGTTAGAATAAATATGTCATGCTTCTGCATAATTCTATGAGAAGCAAGATTTGCACTAATAGTGGTTGGACAAGATATTATGTTGGCTTCTAGTACTATGGGCAAACACTAGGGAGATAACATGGTAGAAAGTATTAATTATTAAATCTGTGATATTATTCAGCTATAAAAAATAAGTAGCTACACTCTCTTCATTCACTGATTAGAGACATCTGCTATAATAATGTCTGTAAGTATAATATCATGTATGCATCTTGTACGACACCAAAACATTACGAAAACATTTTGCAATGTATTGATTTATTGAAGCTGTCCTGTTAATTTGTCTTGAGACTGTCTCATTGCTATTTAAAAGTATACACTGAAGACATAGCACAGTTAATATGTTAATGTTTCCCAAGTCTTCTGATTATTTGAAGATAGGTTGAGAACAGATCATGGGAATAAAAGCCTTATGACAGAGAATAGAAATGAAAAGAAGCTCACTGTTGTATTGGTGAAATTGGAATCATTTGTACTTACATTTTCCTGATACACTATGTATGTAAAAGTTTGATACTGAAATGCAGTGCTATATGAAGTGTTGATGTTATTACTGCCCGTGACCCTAGACAGAAACTGGAGAACAGGAATAGGAGAATATGAGGTTCATTGATAGATTCTAAGGAGAGTGTGCAGTGTACAGAATGCTGGTTGGAGGTTGTGGGCAGAGTAGGGTCCATCAGGGTCAGAATGAGGTTATCTGTACTAGTGCGTGGAAGTGGAGATCGTCTTGCTACCAGGTCGGTGAGTCGTTGGCATGGATGTACAGGGCTGTGGAGTGAAGATGAAGACACAGCAGAGAACAGCAGTAGGACTGAGTGTTAGGAAGCTTGTGCAAGAAGTTGGGAGTACCATCAGTCTTCAGAGGTTAACAGTGGTGATGGGCTGGAGAGAAGGCTAGGGCACTGAGAAAGCCTCTTCCTTGTCTCCCAGTATATGGTCCTAGTGGTGTCATCTTGAGCCCTTGTGAGTTTTCTTTTTATAAATAATTGCTTGTTTCTAAATTTGTAGGTCACACAGAAACAAAAACTAGTAAAGTTATGCTTTATTATGATAGGTACTACTAGAAAAAGTTCTTGAGGTGCATAAAAAAATCTGTCCAGGTGGGTGGAGACATTTCATTATTTACCAAGATTACCAAACATGCCAGTTTTCCTAGAACCTAGAGCTTTCCCATAGTGATAAGACTAAAACTTGAACAGTTCTGGAGAAACTGATTTGGTCTACCTCCTATCCATTTTATCAATTCATAGAAGTGACCAGCAGTATCATTTTATATATGGTCCATATGTGGGAAGAAGTAATATTCCTGTATTGATTAAAATTGAGTCCCATATTCTATGTTTAACATTTTTGTAAAATCCTTTCATACTTCATGGTTGCTAACTCTGATATATTCTGAAGGGGTGACTGGTTAGTTCAGTCATCTTAATTTGGTACACTATCTTGAAAATTATACTCAGAATTGAAGCAGAAATTTGGTCTTCTGCCATTTTCATATCTTTAGTATGAAGATAGGCAACCAATAAGTAGGTTCATTAATTGATGAAGGCAGATTTGGGACAGTACCTTGCTGAGTTTTCAAAGTCTTAAGAGCATAATATACAGAGTGAATCTGGCCTATTCTAACGCGGTGGTTTTATTTTATTTATTTTTCTGTATTTTAGGGAAGGGTATACAAGTTGCTCAGGGTCTCACTGCTAGATCAGACTCATAGTGATTCTCCTGTTTACAGCCTCCCAAGTGCTGTGATTATAGGCACACGCCACCACGCCCCATCTCAATGGCCATCAAAGTGCAACCCAGCAGTGGGGACAGCTTTGCAGGCCCGGGGATCGAACCCTGTTCCCTGAGCCTGCTGACAGGCATTTTAATCCACTGAGCTATTTGGCCAGCCCTTAATGAGGTGGTTTCAAATTTTGATTTTGACTTAAGGATGATATCTTGAGGTAAGCAGGCAATTAAGATACAATTTACTAGTGAGGCTTTGGTGGATCTATAATTTCAGTGTACTCCTTTGCAGTTGAAATAATGAACTTTTATAAAATCTTGTGATATTTTTAGGGTTGGGTATGATTGACATAGGTACACCTGTCTATATCAATGAATAAAGATTATAACTTAAATTCCATTAAGAAATAGCTAGTTTCTTATATAATTTGTTATAGTTTAGGTTTTATTTGTTTCTTTTGCAGCATCCATTTTCTAAATTCCTGAACCTGAAGTGATCCTTTGGTTTTTCTGTATGCTTATATCCTATATGCCAAAGACAACTGAATAATAGTCATAGCGTCCTGCAGTTTATTGTCCCTGTGGCTTTGTGATAAGCACAGTATTAATATTGCATAGCAAAAGTTGATCAGCCACCTTTTTGGTCCTCTTTGCAATTATCCCAAAATACCACGTTCATGAATAAGCCTGTAATCTTCCATTGATTTAATACCATTTGCATAAACTTTGATTCCAAAGCAGCTCCTGCTTATAAACCAGTTTCCTCAGCCACAGTCTGTTTGAACTGCATGTGTCCAAAGTGAAACTTTCTAACTTACATTGAAAATGATAACTAGTTATCATTAAATGATTCATTAAATGATTACTTTGTGTCAAGGTACTAAGTATTTACATGTTTTATGTTATTTAATTCTTATTATGACATGAAATGGATGTGCTTTTCCTCATCTCCTGAGAAACAAAAGAATGAGCCACAGATAAAATAGCTTAATCTCATGGTTCTTAAGTGACAGAACTGGAAATGAAATGCCAAGTCTTGTGTTCAAAGTTGGGTCTTGAAGACTTGTTACCAGATTGTCACCACATATTTGCTCTTCTTCTCCCCCCTTGCTTCATCTAGACTCATAATCCGCAGTGATAGTCAAGTGTGAATTTTTGGTTGTTCACCTTCCTTTTTCTGTAAACCCCTCTGCAATGCCATACACATCTGGTGAGAGATGTTATATATTCCTTGTTAATTCTTCATACTACCAATGCTCTTGTTCAGGTATGCTTATTCTCATATCTATCCTCATAGCTACTGAGTTAAGTTTTTCTAAAATGTAGTTTTTATCGAGACTGTACAGTGCCTGGTTTATTTAGACTATCATAGAAGTGATTTC
Organism: Ctenomys sociabilis; assembly: GCA_004027165.1. Lineage (NCBI taxonomy): Eukaryota > Metazoa > Chordata > Mammalia > Rodentia > Ctenomyidae > Ctenomys > Ctenomys sociabilis. The sequence goes on along the minus strand of PVKA01000861.1, from coordinate 67,109 downwards.
TGAGGAGCCTGTACAATTTAGATGTTTGCTTCTTCATCTTAAATCCTTACCTTCTGTTCTGTCTTCCATCCACACTAGTAATTCTCCAGATGCTCCATGTTTTCTTCTTACTTACTCTGTTTTTGAAGAATTACACTTAAAGATGCAGTTTACTCAGAGGTTATCTTCTCTGTGACCCTTTCCTGATCCCAGTGTATTGGATTATCTGCCTTCTTTTGTGTGCTCCAGTATTCTACTTCATTTGTATCCGTTTTAGTTACTGTCACACTGAAAGCTATTTTTTGTTTATAGGGTTGTCTCCTCACCAGACTATGAGCTCCTTGAAAGAAGGAACCGTGTGCTACTCATCTTTATATTCCCACACTAGGACAACTCTTGATACATAGTAAGTGATTAACATTTTTAAAACAAATGATGTACTTAACAGACTCAATGTGTATTGATAGTTAACTGTACCTGTGTAGACCTAGTAAAACTGTATGTTGTTATAAAAAATTTGGCTGTAAACTTAATACTTTCAGGGCTCAGTGTCCTCATTTTTAAGATGGTAGTTACTTACTATGTTATTATGATGCTTAGATTAAGAAATGCCTGTTTAATAGTATGTTCTGTCTTAAGCATCACACAACTTTATTATTAAATCATATTTGGGTACTAATTGTATGTTAATGTTCCTTTTATTTGTGTCTTTTTAAGGTAAGATGGTATCATTTTTTAACAATTTTGTTGTTTTGAAGTTGAGATTTGCAATTACTGATTAGCAGAGGTACGTGTCCTTAATATGCTCACAGCAAAGCAGTAATCTGTGTCTTTAAATCACCAGTGGGTCAAATTGTCAGGAATATGTTAAGTTGTAGAACTAGTTTATACAGAAGTGTACATTTAGAATGGGGAGAGAAATATGTTGGGCCTGGGAATCAGGGCACACAGAGAGTGTGATATAATAGAGTGAAGCGTCTTTTACCTAGTTACTCTGGTGGCAGTGAGTCCTAGTGTACAGAGTGGCTTTTTTTAAAAATGTATTTAGTACAGGGTCTCACTATACAGATCAGACTGATTGTGATCCTCCAAAGTGCTGGGATTACAGGCGCATGCCACCATGCCCAGTCTCATTCCATCTCAGCATGCCCCACGGGCAAGGGCCAGCACAGCACACCAGGAATCAAACCCCATCTGCTGCGCTTTGCCTAAGCAGGTGCTTTAGTCCACTGAGCTATCGGGCCAGCCCCTTCTATGCATTTTTAACATTATTAAAAGTGTATAATTTGATCATGCCAGATTCTGTATAACATTGATGTTGTTAATAAGCTCAGACATTTTGAGTCATCCATTTGAAACCAAAACCTTGGTCAGTACCATGTGGTTAAAAATACACGTGGATGCTTCCTGAATACCATATTTCCACCTTTTTCCAACTTCCAAAGTAACTGTCATCCTAAATTTGTTTTTCACCTCCTTTTGTACTACTGCAGATGCAATTGCTTTGAGTTCCATCATTTTTCTGTCTGTAGAGTTGTTATACCTTACACAAATAGTATGTAATTATAGAGGAAACTCAATTTAGTTTGTATGCATGCCAAGGAAAACAAACAGAAAAGACTACATAGAAACATCTTGTTTTAGTTACTTTTCTCTTGTTGCTGGGACAGATACCCGACACGCAGAATGAAGGAAGGAAAGGTTTATGTGGCTCACAGTTACTGCAGGTTTCAGTCTATACTTGGCTGGCTCCAAAGCAGAGGGGCACAGGGCAGAGAGCAGCAGTTCATAGTGGTGGAACAACAATAGTGCAACAAAGAGCAGTGGCTACAGAAAGTCTGTCTCTCTGTCTCTTATATTACATTCAGGCTGTCTGCCTCAGGTTGGGGGAAGTATTCACACCCATAATCCCAGCCTTGGATTGCACATAATCCCACTGGATCATGAGTTAATCACAAACTCTAGAAGTCCCCACCCCATGACTACATGAGGCTTTGGGGGGACAACTAAACACAAACCATAACACATCTTAATATGTAAATTCAAATTTATAAGTGAGAAATAATTGGAGACTTAATTTTGGACTGTGTAGATATGCTGTCTTGTGTAATGCTCTTTACAGAAAGTCCAGAGGTGTGAAAAGTCTAAGATGCACAGATGCATTTCTATACAGTAGTTTGTTTATTGTCTGCAGATGCATTTCTGTTGGATTCATACAGTACTCCTAAGAAATGACAGCTCTATCATTCAGAAGAGCTGGACTGAACCACAGTAATTTAGTGCACTTTTATGTAATTGCATGTGTGTTACACAGCTTTTTGATGCTCAGAATCCACAGTGTTCTGTATTTCTGGATGTTCTTTTCAATTATGGAATTATATAAGCTTCCAAAGAAAACTTCTGTCTGTAGAGTTATAACAAAACATGAGATCACAGTAACCACCAAAAGAGGTCCTTTCTTTATTGTAAGGATTTAGAAATCTTTTTTGTTGATTTTAGTATAGAACATTGTCTTGTGTTAGAAGTGATTAAGAGGAAGATGTTAATGGTGAGAAGGCCTGTTTTTTTTTTTATTTCCTTTCCAAGGTACATTCATATTGTGTACAATGATAGTGTATTCATTCTCACTGCTGTATGATGCTACATCGTGTGAATTTGCCTTTTTCTAATCAGTTTTCTACCAGTGCCTTTAGTAGTTTCAATTTTTTTTATAATAAAGAATCATATAAGAACATGAGGACAGTTGCTGTTTGAGGGGCATGCATATGTGCAGCTTTATATATAATGTTAGATTGTTTCCTAGCAGGATTTCATCAATTCCAGCAGTATATTAGAGCTAGCAACTTTTCTATATTTCTTTTCTATTATTTTATCCTTGTGTCAGTTGCTGTAACCAAATACCTGAGAAAAGTCATTATGAGGAGAAAAGATTAATTTTGACTGTCACAGTGGTTTCTGTGCATGGTTAGCTGGCCCCATTGCTTGTGCAGAGGTAGACATTTCCACCTAGAAAGGCCAGGGTGGAGGGGAGCTGCTCTTTCATGGCACTGTGGAGGCGTGGTGTTCTGGCAGCCTCTGCTCCCAAGATTCCTCTTTGTTCCTTTTTGTTTCATCAGCTTCTCCCATTCAGGCTCCTCTGTGTGGTGGTTAATTGACTAGTTGTTCAACTTGAATGGGCACACTGAGCTGAACTGAGTCAGCATGATTCTGGAAGTGGAAGGCTCTCTGAAGGAAGTTGTTTTGAATGGTGTAAAAGGAGAATGGAAGGGGAGGGTTTCAGCTGATCTTCCTTGGAGGAGATTTATTGAGGCTGCTTTTCTTCAGGTGCATTGGGTTTCTGCAGCTGAGTTCTAGTCTTCCTTTTTGACAAGGATGGCAGCTAATGTCCTTGGAGGAGCTCTGGGTCTTGCCCTTCCCCCTGGGAAGGGGGAGGCTTTCAGCCTCTCTTGGCTGAAAGGCTCTCTTGGCTTTCAGCGTGGCCTTGGGCCTGTCTGCCAGCACAGATATCCAGCTTCCAGCAGCAGCCCATGGGCTTTTGATCCCAGATTCCATTCCTCAGCCTCTTGATAGCGCCTGCCTGCGTAGGATACTGCTGTGGGCTCCAGGCCTTTGGCTGCATTCTTCAGATCTCTAGGGTATATGGATGGATCTCTTGCATTTTTCTATACCTGACTCTGTGGATGAATATTGTCAGGGGCCGAGGAGATGGCTCAGTACAATAAGCACTTCCCTGGCAAGTTCAAGGGCCTGAGTTCAATTCCCAGTTCTGCTAAAATAAATAAATAAATGAAATATTGTCAGTTAATCTTGTAAATCTCTCTGCAGCATTAAATCTGTTTATTTTCAGATCCTTAGTACAACACTGTCCACTCACAGGCACACACAGAAGTTGCTTTACTCATTTCTGGGTGCTTCTCCATCCACTTGGGAGAAACTTGGGATTACTCATCACACAACCTAGCAACATTCATCATTTTTATGGGATTAATGAATTTGAAAAGTAAATTATGTCATCTGAAGTAATTTTTGAGGGGCAGTGACATCTTGCCTTTATTCATATATTTGTTGACCTTATAAGTTTTCTTGTCTACAAAATTTCAGTTTAGCTTTTTCCCAGTTGTCTTATGTATTATCTTGTTATTTGTAGGCATTCTTATATAGTTTAAATTCTAATATTTAATTTTTGTTTTGCAAATATTTCTGTGGCTTGTTTTTTTGGTGTTCTTCATTTTGATTTTTATAATTCAAATTTTTGTTTCATTTTTCCCTATAATATGATAAACAAGTTCCCCACAAGCATACAGTCAAGATACTGACTTTTCCCTTCTCTCAAGATACCTATCCAATGTAGTGCTTCAATTACTTGATATTTACATTATAAGATTGTCCTTTATATTTCGCTTTTAGTCTGTTTGGAATTGGGTTTATATATGATATAAGATAGGTGTCTAGTTTTTTTGGGTTTTTTAATCTTTTTGAGAAAGGGTTTCACTGTATAGTTCAGACTGCCATTGAACTCACTTTGTAACCCAGGCTGGCCTTGAACTGTCAGTGGTCCTCCTGCTTCAGCCTTTTGAGTGATGGAATTTCAGGTGTTGCCACCACATCCTGGATTCAGTGTTTTTATAGTCTTATTTGTCTGAGAACTAGCTTCTGACTTTGTTTTCCTTTCTTTTACTATACTAATTTCTCATTATTTTGAGTTTTCCCTTGTTATTCTTTTTATAATTAGCTACGTTGACCTATTTACTCATCAGTTTACAACTTCCTTTTCCAACTGTAAGTTTTTAAGACTGAAAATTTACCTCTTAAGTGTAGTATTTTTTGTATTCTGCAAATTTCTATATTTTTATTTTCAGTTCTTTGCATTTTAAAATTTTTCATTACAGTTTCTTCTGATTCATGAAATACTTGAAATATTTTAAAATTCTACTTTTAAAAATTTTATATTCTATTGAATTTTAATTGTATTCTGGTCATAGACAAGGAACAACCTTATTTAAAATTCAGTGCTATTTTTATTACTATGTAGTATGTGTATTTTTGTATATGTCTTTACATCTTTTAGAAGAAAGCTCATGGCTAGGGAGATAGCTCAGTAGAATAAGCACTTGGGTAGCAAGTGCAGGGTCCTGAGTTCAATCCCTGGTACAGAAAAAAAAAAAAAGAAGAAGAAAAAAGTTCATTTTCTAAATTGTTTATTAAGTCTTGTCTTTGTCCTACCAGACCTGTGAGTAATTGGGATGTATTGAAATCTCCCATAACAATCATCAGTTTATCAGTTTTACTTCTATAGTTCCTGTCAACTTTTGAGGTAGTTTGTCTGGACTGGCTAGAGATTGGATAAGAGAAAGCATGGGCTATAAATATTATTTGGTTCATCTCCCCATCTCCATCAGCTGGCCAAGTGGCATAGTTCTAGTACTGAACTGGAAGCTTGGATTTTTGGCATGTTTCTTTGGGCTAGGTATGTATGTGATATGTTAAACATTTTTGCTATTCCTTCTTTGAGCTTCTTAACCTCAGGGTCTTGAACATTGTAGGCAAACACTCTGCATTGAGCCATATCCCCCAGACCTCCACTGGTGTTTATGCCCTTCTCTTCCTTGACTGCCTTGAAGTCATCACACTTTTTAGAGGACTCATACCATATTTATTTCCTTTTTTTTTTTTTTTTTGCTGATTCTTTAGATGATTGAACTGGAGCTAGTTTTACCCCATTTGTTGGGGATTTCTGTGTTGTGCCTGCGTAGAAGATCCAACAGAAGGATGAGGACTTCACCAAAACATTCTTTTTTGTTGGGAAGTCCAGTGCTTTGCTTTACCAAGGCATTTTCTTTTGGTAAAGCAGTGAGTACCTTTAGCTGCTGCTTAAGCTTGGGAGGCTTCAGGACTTAGAAGTTAGAGAGTTAAGTTTCCTGCCTTACTGAGTAATTTTTTTTTTTTTTTTTTTTTTTTTTTCCCCTAGAGACTACTCTTTGATCTGATTCCCTAAAGAAGTGAAGGAGGTCTCAGTCTGAGATGACTTCTTTGACCATTTTACTTCGAGGTTTCTTCACCTTGCCAGTTTGGTGCTCTCCCAAGGCCATCATTCTAGTTTTGGTTTACCTAGCTGATACTTTAGTTTCTCTTATTCATTCCATAGGTACTCTTCTTTTTTTTGCACCTGACTCAGCAAGCTTTTTCCCTTGAGATTGAAGTTTGTGCAACTGGGCTGGCAGGTCCGCAGAAGTCATCTTCTTTAGTAGTGCTCTGAAACTTAGGACTTGGTTTGAATCTTTGGGATAGACTTCAATCATCACACCTGTAATCAGTTCCAAAACCAATTGCTCCTTCTCTTATGTCTATCCTCTTAGTGGTCTGTCCATCCTCTGTGGCTATTGTTTCTCTAGTTTGCCCTATCATATGCTTTTCTTGAAGTCTTAACTCCTATTTAATCTTTGCTGCCCCACTTATTATAGTCATCTGTATGTCTGTGGCCTTCATAATCATTATATTTTTCTTCAAGGTTATCATTATCTCTTGTATGAGGATGGGTAGTCATCAAAGCTGTTTGTAATGGGTTGGGCTCTTAAGTCTTTTTTTATAGAAATCTTGGTTGTTGTCTTGAGGGCTAAAAGAATAATAAACTTATTTACTTAGATATTCTTCTTTGAGGGCACCTAGCATAGAATTCAGTATGTAAAACTTAGTATAATCAAACCCATCAGCTTTTCAGGGTAGTGTACTGAGGCACTGGTAAATGTACTGATTAACCCTCTGAAGAATTCCTTTGTGGGGTTTTCTGTTAAATGATAGGTCTGATTCTCTAGAAAAGCAGTGTGAGGTGGCAGTTTAAGATGATGACTGCTGTCAAGATTGGATTCCTAAGCAGTCTGTAAACTAGTAAAGGAGGCAGAGGTCAGCTGGGGGTGCTCTGTATATGCTGTTGTCATAGCTTTATCAAGTGGCTGCAACATCTGCTTTCAGGTCATCTGTTTTTGTTGCTTGAGCTGACTGGTTGGGACATACATGCTTTTCTATTAGTGCTACCACATGCTGGGAGGGGTCTGTTAGATGGTCTTTCTCTTTTTTTGTCTGAGACTTGCCTATTGCAAAAAGAAAATGTATAATTATGCTTTTTTTAAGCATACAAATTTAGAATTTTATATCTGCTTACTGAATTGAGCCTTTTTTTTCTTTTAAATATGCATTTTATCTGTTACTATAACTCATCTAAACTGCATTTTTGTGTTAGACTGTGGTCTGTCCTTTCATTTTTTGCTTTCTATGAATATCTTCCTTTTGTAAGGTTTTTTAAATCTTACTTTCAAGAAGCCTAACCTGATAGCTCAGTGGATTAAAGCACCTGCTTAGGCAGATGCAGGGACTGGGGTTTGACCCCCAGTGTGATGTGCCAGCCCCGCCCCTGCCACCTGCTAAGTGAGATGGCAATTGAGACTGGGTGCGGTGGCACCCTGTAATCCCAGTGCTTGGGAGGCTGAAAACAGGAGGAGCACTACAAGGCAGATCTACTGAGTGAGGCAGGCCCTGTAGACCCTATATTAAAAACATAAAAAAAGAAAAATATCTTACTTTTGAACTTGTTTGTGTATTTTTTAAAATCATTTTTGTATTTGGATTCTGTGTTTTCATATAGTCTTGGTTATTCATCCCACCTGCCATCCTTTCTAGCTTTTTTGCATTATTTTTTATTTTCTCTTGTATGTTTTAGATAGTATACTCTGATTTCTGTTCTTTATGATTAACTTTAAAAATCTGCCAAATGATGATGGTGGACCTGTTGGAGATGAGTGCACAAGCTGCAGCCCAAAACCCACGTGTTCATGGTGAAAAGTGCCAACCCTGCCCTTAAACCTGAATGCTGAAATTTCATTTAGAAAAAAAAACCTCATAAATGAACATCTTTTGTTCAAAAACCACAATAACATGCATGCTGTGGGTTTGTCACCACTGAACTATTTATACATGCTCTGGTTCAGCATAAGACATCAGGCCTCTGCTGAGCAGTGTAGGAATTCACTTCATTAACTTCTGTCCTCTTTATCTCAATCTTGCCTTTCCACTATCGTAAAATGATATTATTACTACTTTATACAATGTTTATTTATATTATTTATAGTGATTACTTTTCTTCTCAGATCATCATTTTGTGGTGTTTCATGAAACACACCCTTTAGATTTTCCATAGTGAAAACCCTGTTATTAATAAACACTTTTGGTCAAATAACTCAGTGGATTAAAGCACCCACAAGCAGGCACATGAGCCTAGGGTTCAATCCCCAGGCCTGCTGTGCTGGCGCCACCCCCGGGGTGTGCTGGGACTGCAATTGAGACTTGGCGTGGTATGCGTGCCTGTAATTCCAACTCTTGGGAGGCTGTAAACAGGAGGATCATTGAGTCCTGCCTAGTAGTAAGATCCTGAACACCCTGTAGACCCTTCCCTAAAATACAAAAAATAAATAAACAAGCAAACGCTTTCGTTCACTACTTGCTTAACCCAGTGCTTCATGTCCGATCCCAGTGCTACCAACGTGCAACATATAGCCAAGACAACACATAAATTTACTTACTAATTTTTGTTTGCTGCTCACCATTGCTTGCTATTATTTCAACTTCCTTTAAGTCTTTTTTGTTTGGTTGGTCTTTATGAGGCAAGCTTGATAATTTTTCATACTTTTGAGACTGTAGCAGAACTTGAAAAATACTCAATTTGTTTCAGTTTATCCAGGACCTGTTTGCATTAAAGGACAGTCCTTAACCTCATACTTGACAGGCAGGTATAATGCCACAGAACTGTGTCCTTGGACCCCAAATGAAGTTTTAAAGGACAAAGGACAATAATTGTAGTACTCATGTGGTTCAGATAATAAATGTATTAATTTATTCATTTATATGTTTATCCTTGAATAAACATGTAAGCCTGGGTTACTAGTATTCTCATTTTATTTTGCTCCTGATGACTCAGATAAGATTTATTGGCCGTATTTTTTAGTAGTACTTCTCACCCTGAGTTTTCATTTTAAATGGAGCCCTGTGAACTTATCGACAAACAATGGGGTGATAATAAGCATACATTTTACTGAACAATTTTAATGATCTTGAAAATTAGTCATTTTTCTAATAGTGGAACAATTATTGATTTTCTAGGTTTCAGCTGAATTTTGGGAGATGGCCACTGCTTCACCAAGGACTGATACTAGTAATAACCACAGTGAAAGGTTACAATTACAGGTGACTGGTAAGTGATTGTCACAACTTAATATATTGTTTTTCTTCAAACTTTTTAAATATCTCATTCCCCAGACTTATAATGCTCTTAGGTAGTATTGACCTTGGACATGTTTTAAATGCACCAGATTTTTGTGCCTTTTCTTCCTTTTGCCTTTACCTTCCTCTTATTTTGTTTTTAAAAATAAACAACTTACTTTGTAATATCTTCTGTAGAAAATACTATTATTCCTATTGGTCAGTGAGGAAACAGAGAATCAAAGGAAGTACCTTTAGTAATGGGAAACTAACTGCAGTTGTAGAATTTAAAGTTGTTATTCCTGGGCTGGCGAGATAGCTCAGTGGACTAAAGTGCCTATTTAGGCAATCACCAGGATGGCAGTTCAGTTCGCCACATAGTGCGCTGAGCAGGCCACAGAGTCCGGGCGTGGTGGCACATGCTTGTAAAATCCCATTGCTAGGGAGATTGAAAGCAGGAGGATCACTGTGAATCTGAGCTGTGTAGTAAAACCTTATAACAGTCAAATACATTAAAAATAAATAGTTGTTATTCCTTTTATTAGCTAACAGTGATCTGTGTATTAATTTTTCTTTCATTTTTAAGAATGATCAGATAGTATCATTATAAGACTGGTTACTGTAATTAGACAGATTACTGCCTATAAACTGAAGTAATTCAATTATTTTTAAGATCCTAACTTATTTTTGTTATTCATATGTGTATTCTTATTTTTATTCATGTTCTTATATTTGATTGGAAACAAATAAAATAAGAATCAGGAGAAGTGGGCTGCAGGTAAGGCTTAATGGTAGAGTGCTTACCTGAGGCCTTAAATTTTAATCCCTAGCACTTCAAAGGAAAAAAAGACAAAAAGGAATGAAAACAGTGATAGTGGAAAGCAAGAAAATTATAACAGGAAAAAAAGTTAAAAGTTTACTTCCTATGATGTATAATATGTTGTAGTATGTCATGTACATAAGCTGAACATGCATAAATATATTATGTTTATATTGTAGATTTTAAATTTTTCAAAATCAGGAAGGTTCTGAAGCTTGCAAGATAGATTAAAAAGAATACTTGAGCTTGAAAATTAATGGACTCTGCAGTTATAATTTCTTAGCTGTTATGTTGTATACTTCTAGATTTCACTTTATAAAAGAAAAGATTTAAGTCATGTGTTATATTTTTGTACTACTGGTGTGAATGATCTGTTCCTGTTGAGTTAAAAATGTTACCATTATGTAATAATATTTTATGTGTTTTGTTCTCTTCACCTTTCTTACATCATTAACAGGTGGTCTTTATTTTCATTTTAAAATACTTAAAGATTCAGAGAAACTGCTCAAAATGAAATTCCTTTTCATTTTGAATACATTTATGCCTTCACTATTCACTACTTTTTTTTTTTTATTATGAGTCTCCTTCCTTTTTTCTGAGCCCACTGCACAAAGCCAAAAATTCATGTTTTTTTTAAAGAAGTACTAAATGGAGGATAATTTAAATTTTTGTGTTAGAGTTTACAAATACAAGAATATATCAAGTGATTCTTTTTAGGTCCTTTATACCCATCACTATGATTGTCTTCGTGCAGATTTATACATTTCTCAGTCTCCTACTAGATTTTTTTAAAGAGGTTATTGCAGATGAGGTTTTTTGTTCATGCTGTTCTTAAGCAGTGGGTCACCACATGGCTTAGGCTAACTGAGCTCATCATGTGGCCAGGCTGGCCTCAGCCTTGCAGTGATTGTTCTTTCTTAGTGTCCCACGCGCTCACCAGGACTGTAGTGTGCATCACCATGCCTGGTTGCAAGGGAGGTTTTAAAATTAACATTTCCTCCCCTCTTTTGATGTTTTGGGGTATTTATTTTGTATATAATCCTGTAATGGAGGACATTGTATATAATACCAGAAAAAACTCATTGAAGAATAAAGTTTGTAATTCGTATCACTATAGGAAATGATATACATTAATTTTTTTTGGAACTGCAGTTTTATTATTCAAGAATGAACCTGGGGCTGGGGCAATGGCTCAGTGGAATAAGCACTTCCCTGGCAAGCTCAAGGGCCTGAGTTCAATCCCCAGTTCCGCCAAAAAAAAAAAAAAAGAATGAACCTACCTTTAACAATCACTGCAGTACTTGGAGAGAAAGAATCCTAAGAAGTGGATCAAAGTACTGCCTGCTTTGTCTCTGGCTCTGGGAGATCTAAGAAGTTCTTAAAGCAGCTTGCCTTGGTCACTGTCCACTTTTGTTTAAGTATCAAATACCAGAAAATATAATGTCAAAAAATAATAAGTATACATATGTTTTTTAGCCTCAAGTGTTCTCCTTTTTGATCTTGCAAATTTTAGCTTCTAATACTTTCCCATTGAAAACTGAAGTCTAAAAATATTAAAAATAAAATATATTTTATGTTTCTTCTAATAAGCACTCCCATTTGAACTTTTGACTTAAAGTCACAGTATTCTAGTGATTTATGTGCATGCTTTTTTACAGCTCATTTTAAACTCCTTCTGCAATTAAAAATTATCCTTTGAAAATCTCTTCCCTTATCTTGCCACCTTCTAGTATTATTGAGCATTTTACCAGTTAATGGTATGTGACTGGCCTGCAGTTACCTCAGAAAGTAATAATATTTAGGGACTATTGTTCCCCTGCATTTTTGATAACAAGATTGAGATACAGAGAGGTTAGTTGATGTGCTCAAGGTCAGCTTTTTAGTGACTGACAGTTAAATATGAATTCAGGTCTTTGGATCCTGTGGTTTTAGCACTATCCTATAGTGCCGCCTTCATCCTATTTTATGCTAGTACATGAACAAAACGTGTATATTAAGAAAATTACAATTTCACTTGCGATGAAAAACATTGTTTTGGGGATATCTTCAGAAAAAACAAGTCAGCCTTTTTCATCAGTCCACTTGACTGAAGAGCAACTTGAAACAGGGAAAGATGTGGGTTTTGCTATGGTATATATATTATATAAACTAGGGAGTTTAATATAAATACAACCAGCATAGAAAAGCTCAAAACCATATACAAACCAAAATCAGAATGATAACTGGTGGGATGGAAGGACATAAGTTGACCCTTTGGCTCAGCCAGTCCCCCAAATAAAAACAAAGATTCATGCTAAGTTTGGGGGTAAGGGAGAGGGGGTGATATGGTATTCTGTTGTATAGGGAATGATCAAAGAGAAACCAGACTGGAGTCAGTGAGAAGGACAGGGTGGAGGGGTAAGGTACCTCACCAGAAAGTAAGTCAAATCTGAGCAGTCCTCAGATGTTCCTTGGGCCCTACCCCACTCCCCCTCTGAGAATCTGCTAGTTGCTGTGCAGGCCTGCTGGGCTGAAGGCTGATAAAGGCTCTGCCTACGGTTCGGGCTGCCTGTGGGGAGAGGCAGGCATCACTGTTTAACCATAGAACCTGCCTCAGCTCCTGAAAACCATAAGAGACCATCTGCAGACTCACTCAGCACCTTCAGCCGTGCAGACACAGCATCCTTGGCCACCTCATGTGCATCCTGCCCATCTGTAGTCAGCACGACCCAGATGAGGCCACTAAAAGGTACTGGATGCCCAGGGATCACTACCTGGTACCAGAAGCGGTGTCATCCAGCACATCCTGCACCCAAACATTTGGTTAAGAATACTGGGCTGCCCAGCTTCATTCATTGGCACAACAGCTGCAGAGCAGCCCGAGCACCTTGGCACCTCAGCTTGCCCCTGGCCAGGACCACTTGGCTGCCATCTAGGTGTAGGCACCGAAGTGAGGGACCCACCGAAGGTGAGGGAGCTGCTGCTTTAGGTCTGGCTTGAGCCACTCCATAGCCACCTGTTCTCCACAGAGGCGTGATTGACCTTCTCGTAGGACCTTTTTGGCCATGGCAGCAGTGAGGTGCGAGCTGAGCTTGAGCAGTGCTTCCCGCGCCTGCTGTGGACCAGGACTGGGCAGCAGCTGTGCCTCCTGCAGGCCAGGCGCCAGTAGCTGCAACACCAGCAGCGGCATGTTGTGGGTCACACCCAGTGGCAGCCCCTCCTTGCTCAGCTCGCACTTCTCCTTGCAGACGTGCGGTGGGCACCAGCGGCCGCAGAGGGTGGTTGTGCAGTGTGGCGATGGCAGCCTGGGTGCCGCGCTGCCAGCTGTAGCACGGGTAGGCGAAGCTGCGGTTCAGACCGCCGAAGGTCATTATCAGGCAGAACTCGCGAAGCCGGCCCACTCCCTGGAGGAGTGGGATCAGCTGGTGCTCCTACAGGTCCTGGGCCAGCCATCTGATAAATACCTTAGAGCGGGCCTAGGGCGGGCTGCCCACCTAGCCTGGGGGTGGCCTGCCATACTTCCTCTTCCTATTCGCTTGCACTAGGCTGATGTCTCCCTAACCCACACCTCCAGGGCCCTCTTATTTTCGGGATTCACCCTCTCACACCATTGCTCACATTCACATTTGGACTACATGGCTGTGCTTGCTATGGTATTGATAGTAAAATTTCAGGTATAATGTTGAGCCCTGTGATTGTGCTGTTGCCAGTACTTAAATACAGTGTTCGTTTTCAATCTTGTTATTCTTCAGATGTTGAGAGCTATTATATTTCAAACACTATAGCTGGTGAAGTGCTTACATACAATGTATTTCACTGATACACTTTTGACTATTCTCTCACAATACAGTAGAAGTTGCATAATTTATTTGTTTTCATGTACTTAACATACTGTATGTGTGAGATGAGACTTTCCACCTTCATCTCAAAACCTAGGATGCTCATAATTAATTTTATTAGTTGTAAACATTAAAGTAACATTTTGCATAATGTTTTGGGTAATAAATTTAAAATACATTTTCTTTAAAGGGTGGTAGTCTCTCATTTTGTTGTAAGCTTTTAGTTGAGAAAATCATTTTTTTGTTTTAAGACAGTTTCAGGTTTATAAAATGCCTTTTATATGATGAATACTACTTGGCAGGAATAATACTAGATGTGTTGAATGGGAAGACTTTTTCTTTTGATCATTGATTTAAATTAGGATTGAATTCAAGTTATGGTAAAAATAGAAATCAGAACCTCACAGACTTGGATAGGACTATGAAGTGGTACAGCTACTTTGGAAGTAGTAACCTGGCATTTACTCACCAAACATTTACTATGTTAACAAGCAATTTCATTTCTAGTATGCCCAGTAAAAGTGAAAACATGTTCACTTAAAAATAAAAAGTACTCAAATATTTTTACAGGCTTTCATTAGCCACAGTAGATAAAATATGGCACAGCTATAAAGTGGGATATTTGGCAAAGAAAGGAATGTAATACTAATGCATACTACAACATGGATAAAACTTGAAAACACAATGAGAAGTGAAAGAGGGCCGTCACCAAGGCCACGTGTGTGATGCTGCTTATATGAAATGTCCAGAAGAGGCCAGTGTGTGCAGACTGACATGACAGATGGTGTCTCCTGCCATGGGAGGGTGTGATTCAGGATGCTGGGAGGAAGGTAGTAGGTGGGCCACTACTTAATGGCACGAGTTTCTTTGGGGCCTAACAGAAGTGTTTTAAAGTTTGAGTGGTGTTTGTACTACTATGGAAATCTGTTAAAACAATGAGCTGTACAGTTTAAATGGATGATTTGTATATAAATTATTTTTCAATAAAACTTACAGAACAACTTAAGTGGCTCTTAGGCATTATCAGTAGCCCTGCTGTACTATTTCTTCATTTTATCAGTGAAAAGAGTTTCTACTTGCACAAGCAGTACAGTTTTATTTTTCTTGGTTCATTAGTAGGCAATACTACTTTTTGGTTACTCATATTCACTAGTGATTATTATTTTTTTGTTAGTTTCTAGTGCCAAACTAAAAAGAAAAAAGAACTGGTTTGGAACAGCAATATATACAGAAGTAGTTGTAGATGGAGAAATTAAAAAAACAGCAAAATCCAGTAGTTCTTCAAATCCAAAATGGGATGAACAGTTAACTGTGTAAGTATATTATATAAAGGGTGCAACATATTAAAAAGAAAGTGTACTTTTTATGTTTCATATTTATAGGACAACTCCAAAGTGAGTTTTTTCCCAAGGTGAATAGATGACTTAAGCTATAAAACCTTTTTAGTTAACTTCATTCTTTTTTTGAAAAAAAAAAAAAAAGGAAGCATGACCTGGGCATGTTGGGGCATGCCTGTAATCTCAGCACTCGGGAGGCTGAGGCACGAGGATCCATGCAAGTTCAAGATCAGCCTGGGCTACAGAGAGAGCTTGAGGCCAGCCTGAACTACATAGGGAGACCCTGTCTCAAAAAAAAAAAAAAAAAAAAAAGTAAGCCTGATAGTTTTGGCTTTTATTTTATAAACTAAATTATATCCATGTAATAATTTTTTTCTCTAAATGTCTTGGTATAGAAATAATGATCCTTAATTTTGGTATTTCTAAAATAAATAATAGTATGAATTTATATATAATTATAACCAGCATCATCTGTTTTCTCTGTTTCATTATTCATTTATTTAATTTTTGAGATAAGCTTTCACTGTGTAGTCCAGGCTGGCCTTGAACTCACTATGTACCACATGCTGGCCTAGAACTTGAGGTGATCCCGCTGCCTTAGCCTCCCCAATTCTGGGATTACAGATGAGCTCCACCACACTTGGCCACCAGTTTTCTTACATCTTTAAAAACTTAATCCAATTGAGTATTGTGAAAACTCACTAAGACACTCAGGTGCATTGCTGGTATTTTAGCTTGCCAGGTATAAACATTCTAATCTAGTTACTAATGTCCTAATGTATTGGAAAGTGAATATTATTTTCTCATAATTCAGGTAGTTTACTATTTCATATAACATTAAACTGAATTTCTGGTAGGGAATAAATAGTTTAAATGAATTGTCACTCATAGTAATGATACATCTTTGTGTATTTTTGCTACAATTTGTCCTTTACAGAAGTGTGACCCCACAGACAACATTGGAATTTCGAGTTTGGAGTCATCACACTTTAAAAGCAGATGCTTTATTAGGAAGAGCAACTATAGATTTGAAACAAGCTCTGCTAATGCATAATAGAAAATGTAAGTTTTTCTTTCACATACCCTGAAATCTAAAAGCAAAATAATTTTATATTCATAAGGGAGAACTTCGGTTATTGCTTAAGTTTGTATCATTATATAAAATAGGTGTTTACTGACCTTTCTGTGTTATGCTTACAAAATGATGTCATCCATCCACAGTTATCTGTTATCAGTCATCACCAGTCATTTATTGTTAGTCTCTGAGCCTGTTCTACTTTGTTACCTGACTGGTAAACAGTTTTAGTTGGGTAAAGTAAATAATAACTTGAAATTTTTTTTTTTTCTCAGTGTATAGCCATTCTTTGAAACAAATAGAATATGGAAAGTCACAGAGTAGTTTAGAAACTGTCTGTCCATTCTTCTATTCAAGAACAACCATGCATAATTTGGTCTCTTTTTCTTGATCATGGACATAAAACATTTTCTTTTGTTCTTTGCATTTGTTAGTAATTACTATAAACATCATGTTTCCACAGCAGAAGATTTTTTCTAGCCTGGAGATTTTTTTTTAAGAGTAGAGTATATTTGTTGGGGGAAAGAAAGCTTCTGTCCAACAAAGGGACAGAAGGGGACCTGAACAAGTTGCCCTATCCTAGGAATTCTTAAAGTATTTTAGGTTATTTTATTTGCATATCTTCTAGTACTATATATAGTGTGTGTGTGTGTGTGTATAAATAAAATATATATATATATATATAAATAAAAGGCTGTATATACATGAATTTGTATTCCTGATAACAGGTTTCTGAGCTTTTATCAGTTTCTTCAAATATGTGATTCATTGAAGATTAAACCGCAGAGCTCTAATTTATGAATTTTAAGAGCTGTTTCTTCACACCTTTACTTAATTTTATATTATATAACATGAAGCAGTTTGTAATAGTTTGTTAATACTAATGCACTTGTCCAAATCTAAATCTTTTTGTTCAACTTGTATACTTATTTTCTCATTAACTGCAAAAAAGTAGCTTTGCTATGTTAAGTGCTAAAAATGTTAGTGCTTAAAATAAGTTGATATTTTTAAAGCTCTTTCTGAAAATCCATACATAACCTAAAAAATACATTTTGGTACAGAATTTGAACTTAAATACATTAATTATTATGGTTTATACCAATTAGCCATACTCTGTCTTATGTAAGTGCAGAGTTTTCAAAATGTATTCCCTTGAATCATTTTGAGTTTCTTCACCATGGCTTGATTACATTTCAGGTCATGCCTTTTTTCCTAATTCAGAAATAAAACATTTTATAAAGATATAGTACCTTGCTTGGGTTATTTAACCATGCTCCTGTTACTGGGTTTTTAGATTGTTTTTAATATGATTATATTGGACTGTACTGAATTTGGTATTAAAATTATAATTATTTTCCATATAAAGATATTTACCATGATGATCATCTAGAAATGTGCTAAAAGTCAATGTACATGGAAGTGAAATCCTCATTAATGTAATAAACTTATAGTTACCTCTTTATTTTTATTACTATTTATTTTATTTATATATTTTTGGTGGAACCAGGAATTGAACTCAGGTCCTTGCACTTGCCAGGGAAGTGCTTATTCTTTTTTTTTTTTTTTTTTTTTTTTTGTCTTTTTGAGACAGGGTCTCACTATGCAGTTCAGGCTGGTCTTAAGCTCACTTTGTAGCTCAGGCTGGTCTCGAACTCACAACAATCCTCCTGCCTCAGCCTCCCGAGTGCTGGGATTACAGGCCTGCGCCACCACGCCCGGCTCTGGAATTGCTTATTCTACTGAGCCATCACCCCTGCCCCAGTTACCTCTTTAGATTTAATTGAGCAGAATATGCTTGGAGGAAAAATAATACCTCATGAGCATTGACATTTTGCTTTGATAGGAGCCATCTTTTTCTTTTGTCCTCATGTGGTTTTTCCTCTCTGTGTAAGTCTGTGTCTGAATTTCTTCCCTTTGTGTGGAAGATCTTGTTATGGGGGCCATGAGATCTAGGGTAAGGGCATGGTTTGAACACAGTGGGGAAGTTATTTTAGGAAGTTGGAGTAATTATTTATTTGTTGTTGTTTTTTGTTTTGTTTTAGACAGGCTCTCACTATGCACAGCTAGCCTTCAACTCACCATGTAGGCTGTCCAGTACCAAATCAATCCTGCGCTGATGAAAAATTCAGAATGTACACCTAAGTACTACTTGCTATTTAGTAAACTTAATACCTGAAAAAAAGAAAAGAGACCGTAGTGACAAGTTTCTGAACAGTAATGAAAATCATGACCTGAATAGATGCATTTTACCCAAAATGAGGCCCAGGGATCGAACCCTTAGCCCCTATCCACTGAGCTATTTGGCTGGCCTTAAAAAAGACATTCTTTAAAAGTCTGTTCAAATAGCTAAATATTTTAGGAAATAATGCCAAATCTCTAAATTCCAGGCACTTTAATGGAGTAAAAAGGCAAGAATGAAAAATATTAGTTACTATAGTTTCTTTAGATGCATATTATTAGAGAAAATTAAAATTCATTCCTTGTAGTTTGGTTTTGTGTGCATTTATATGTACTTTAGTTTATTTTTCTTCACACAGAACATAATTGAGGTTTAGATGCCACAAATAGAGTACAGAGTAGGAGTTCTATAAGGTCTTTTATTATCTGATTGTTAAGATTTTTTAAGACAGTCCCTGTCCAGTAGTTTCAGATTTTTGTCTTATCTGTTTCTGTACTTGGGTGATCAGTCATCATGTTTATGCTGGATGTCTGGCAAGCTGCAAGGAAGGAGGTTAGGTTGTTACATTCAGGAAGCATCAAAGTTGGGAACTTTAATGTGAAATGTTCTGTGATTTCAAAAGCTACAGAGAGCCTATGAAGATCAGACTGAATTAATTGCCTCATTTTGAATAAGAAAGTGATCACTGATAAGTTTTTCAATTACATAAAGTTACAAATGGATAAATTACAGTTGTGTATGTTTATAAAGTGATTTGCTTTATAATAAAGTATAGAATAATTGATGCAAGTGAATTAACATATTTGCCACCTCACATTGATTTTTTTTGTGGTGAGAACATTTGAAATTTACACCCTCGGTGATTTTTTAAATGTAAGATGTATTATTATTTACTGTATCCTCTATGCTGTAATCTATGAGTTCTCATTGTCTGTTAATACTAAATATGACACCTTTGGGATAGAATTTGAGGAAAAATGAGTTTGAATAGAAACTAGATTTCCTAGTAATGAGGAAGTATTTTTTAATATAATAATGAAGAAATAACCAACTCTTGTTACAGTGCTTGGTTGTGTATGTGCCATATATGTCTTTATGGTTCTCATTAGAATCTTTGAACTGTTCCTTTAGTTTGAAGCCCTTGTAATGAAACAACTGAGGCTTAAAGAAATTTTAAATAACTTACTCACTGTGCAGTTAGTGAGTAGCATAGCGGGAATTTGTAATTGCCCGACTCACGCAGATATTGTGCTTCAGCCACAAGGATGCTCTGTGGGACTTTGACTAACGGGCATGTTTAGTTGATTGCTGCAGTTATTATTTAGATATATGTTCTCTGAAGTTTATGCTCTGGAAAAGAAAGACATTGAAGGTTTAAGGTGAGAAGGAAGAGTTGTGTAAATAGGCGTCAAAGGGATTGACCTTGGTGTGGTATACAGGGGCCGACTGTTGAAAACTCACATTTTATAAAGTAGAGTGACTCTTAAAATGTAGCTTTGATTTCTAAAGTATATTCTTCGTAGCAAAGCTGTTAAATTAGGATATTTCCTTTTCTAGTGGAGAAAGTAAAAGAACAATTAAAACTTTCTTTGGAAAATAAGAGTGGCATAGTGCAAACTGGTGAATTGACTGTTGTACTTGATGGATTAGTGATTGAGCAAGAAAATCTTCCAGCCTGCACCTCATCTCCGACCAGTAAGCTATGTATTTTTAATGTTTAAAGGAAAAATCAGTAGGAAGTATATAAAAAATGTAGCTTCTTTCTTGTTTTTTAGTAGAAATACAGCAAAATGGTGATGCCTTACATGAAAATGGAGAGCCGTCAGCAGGAACAGCTACCAGGTAGAATATTTTATTTTTGTACTTGTAACAGCATGATGTAGCAGTTCCCATGTACGAAACTTCAAAGATTAACTATAACTTAGCGTTTGCCACAGAACTAAGAAGTTTTTGTGTAAATCATGTCATTTGTTGAAGTCTTACGAAACTAATCACTATTTTGTGCTCCCAGAATACTCTTATCATTCTCTAAAAGAAGCTGTCTTCAGCAGCAGTCCTGGCCCATCTTTCTTCTCTCAGCCTCTGGCATTTGTAATCTACTTTTATTTCTGTACATTTGCCTTTCCTGGCTATTTCATGTAAACAGACTTAGTGTCTTTTTCACCTATCATGTTTCAGGGGTTACTTAGGGCATAGCATGTCTGAATACTTCATTCTTTATTGAATGTCTTTTTAAAGATATGTATTGCCAGGCGTGGTGGTGCAGGCCTGTAATCCCAGCACTGGGGAGGCTGAGGCAGGAGGATTGTTGTGAGTTCAAGACCAGCCTGAGCTATAAAGTGAGCTTAAGGCCAGCCTGAATTGCATAGTGAGACCCCGTCTCAAAAAGACAAAAAAATAAAAAAGATACATATTTAGGTATATCTTATCAATAAATATAGTTAGAGACTACAGAATAATTGTGCCATTGTCTAGGATGGCATTGTCCTATTGATTATGGGGAGATAAATTCTCTACAGATTATAGCTTTACATAAAAATTGTATACTATTTTTAAAACCCCTGATATTCATGTTTCATAACAATTAATAGAGACTTTATATTTCAAATATGGTGAACTTAAAACCTGACAATATAAAAATATATTGCTGTAAAATTGATTTGGCATATTTGAAATATTACTCTTTAGAGTTATTAATACCATCACTGTTAAATTGGTATTAGTTTTTTTTTTTTTCTTTTTGCGGAACCAGGGATTAAACTCAGGCCCTTGTGCTTGCCAGGCAAGCACTTTTTCTACTGAGCCATCTCCCTGACCCCCTAAATAATTCTGATCAAAACATTTGCAAAGGTGATTATAGTTTCAGAATGTATATGTGCTTTAAATTTATTTAGTGTCCCTACTATAATTTATTTTGAGAAAATTCATGACTGAAAGGATACAATTGGGCTCATTAAAATGCATTAGTTTGTGAAATATATGTCAGTTTTTAAATTGTGAGATTAGCAAGAAGGAGGTTGATATTTTTCAAAGCTTCCCCCTAGTAGGAAATTTAGGGCCCCTACGCCCCAAGCATAGTAGATTTTCAGCAGGAAAGGGACATGATATGATTTGCATTTTTGAAAAAAATACTCAGGTTTACTCTGTAGATACAGAGATATGCCCTATATGTTTGGAAGAGCTTTCCTGTTTACTTCCGTGACATTGTCCCAACATCTGTAGGACTTAGACCATCTCATTTTGTAGGCTTTATTTATTTATTCGCAGGTAATTTATATAACATACATTTCTGTCATTTGGGGCTATAACAGCCTTCTCAAATCATCAAATAATTTGTAGTCATATTTGTAGGTGTTTTCAGCTTTTTTGTAGCACTCAATAAAATGTTTAAAATTATTTTTTAAGTTTCAGAGAACTTAATGAGTTTTTGGCAATTGCTTCTGAAATATTTAAAATGGGTTTAAATAAACTGTATAATTTGAATGTTATTTTGAGGGACTGAATTGATTAGGACTCAGTATATTTATATATCAGCAGTATTTTTTAAAATTTATTTTTGTCTGCCAGTATAGGTACACTTTAGAACTGTGTATTGAGTAGTTTAAACAGTGTAATAGAAGCAGGGATATCTCTTTACTTGCATGGTAAGAAGGCAGGAAATATATATATGAAAACATAGATGAAAAGTTGTTTAATTATACTTAACTCATTGAAGTAACATACTTTTTTTTTTTAAAAGGTTGGCTGTTGAAGGTACTAATGGAATGGATGACCATGTACCTACAAATGCTGTAGTCCAAAATGCATGCCATTTGTATATAGTTAACGGAGACAGTGTACCTTCGTCCCCGTCTCAGGTTGCTGCCAGATCCCCAAACACACCAGCTCCAAAATCACTCTCCTCTGAGCCTACCAGTGATACTGGTAAGCATGGTTACTTGTGAAACATTGTTTGAATGAAAACTAAATTAAATTTTCTCTCTGTACCTGTACTTGTTTTGTGCAGTCTTCTATGATAAGAATTTTAAAATTACAACAACTAACTTTTGTCTAAATTTGAAGTATATGAAGATATTCCAAAAACATGCTTACTGATCTCAGTGACTTTCATTTAGCACTTTAGCAAGTGTTATAATTCTTTTTTTTTTCTTGAGGAACTGGGGATTGAACTCAGGCCTTTGCACTTGCCAGGGAAGCGCTTATTCTACTGAGCCATCTCCCCAGCCCCTGCAAGTGTTGTATGATAGATGACTTCTTTGATTTTTGTGCCTCAAAACACTATTTAAGTCATGAGATTAAATGATTTCTAAATGAACCTTAATGAATTCATTGGTTTGTTAGTTACCAATAAATGATTCTGTCTCTTTGTATACAGTTTTTTTTTTTATTGCCTTAGCATCTAACCTGGGAGAAAAATACCTACTTGACTTGATGTAGGTATCAGAAAGTTTTATTTCTGAATAGTAATAATTACGCTCTAATAGAGGATATGTGTAAGTATGATTTCTGTTATAATCCTCTTTGCACCTATCTGAAAATACATCATAACATGAACAACACAGAATCTTCCATAACTTGAAGAGAGAAAATACAATAAAGTTTTGTCTGGCTCTGCTTTAAATTGCCTGTTCTGTAGTACAGGATGGTATAAAAATCATAGTACAAATCAATTAAAAATTATTCTATTGGTAGCTGCTGGGAAAGACTCATGAGTGCTGGCCGCAAACAAAGACACAGACAATACAAGCAAAGCAAGGCCTACAGCAAAAAGGCTGCCTCCCTGCTTTTGGTCTTTATTTTTATATATCTTGAGTCTCAGCCTTCAGGTTACTTTAGGTGAACATAACAAGATCCTATT
Source organism: Ctenomys sociabilis (assembly GCA_004027165.1). Classification (NCBI taxonomy): domain Eukaryota; kingdom Metazoa; phylum Chordata; class Mammalia; order Rodentia; family Ctenomyidae; genus Ctenomys; species Ctenomys sociabilis. The sequence goes on along the minus strand of PVKA01000861.1, from coordinate 43,794 downwards.
GTATGCATCCAAGATTAATGTTTAGGCTGTACTATACATGAGAACTTGCTAGGCATCTGGAAGCAAGGACACAGAAATTCGGTGTCCTTGAGTACCAAGTGTTCTTGGTTACTCCCACAGCTGTTGCTGCCCTATTTTCTTTTCCCTTGACCCACATGCCCTGCAGGTTATTTAGCACATCTCTATATTAACTCTTATCCCAACAGAGAGTCAAAAATATATACCTGAGTACTAGAGTTCTTAATGAGACCTCAATCCATTGCTTTTTTAGCCTAAGAGATTTTTGGGTTATCAAATAGTATTTATTCCATGCTAAAAAAAAAAAAAAAAGAGGGAGCTAATTATCCATCTATTTAAAGATTAAAGGTCAGAATTTATTCACCCTGATATGACCAAATGAATCAGTTGGCTTGATATATGGGATTATTTGGGATTATTTTTGGGTTCAGAATGGTTGAACCTATTCCATTCTTAAGTCCATTTCTAATTCATGAAAAGGATGAGATGAAAATATTGAATCTGCTTTTTAAAAAAGTCTTTCACAACCTTTCTCTTTCTCTTGTCATCTCCCTCAGCTTACAGTATATAAATTCAAGGGTTTATTGCTCTTATCCCTAAAATATTAGATGTTTGAGTAGATTGTTAAAAGTATGTATTGACCATTTGTTGCTTGTTTTAGTATTGGGTTATATTTGGATATTGATGTAAAAACAAGGAATTAACTGAGACTTTCCTCATTGTAGAATCTCATTTGTGTTCTGTAGCATGTCACTTTACAGAGGCTTACCTTTGGAAATAAATTTTACTGTATATATTTCTTCCTCGGTTATTTTTGCCTGAAACTTTAAAGTAAAAATAAAGTACCCATAGGAGAATCCAGAAATAAAAATTCCATCTTAAAGAATTCCCATAGCGTTCATATTATAAGGAACACCTATGACAGTCTCAATAATGCTATTAATAGCTAATGCCCTTGTTGTTCATGTTCCCAATATTGTATCCATTAACGATTGTACAGTGACTCTTTGCAATAGGTACCAGCATTTTTCTCTTTTCTCTTATGGGGGGACTAAAGCCCAGAAAAGTCACACAGCCAGGAAGTAGCAGAGCTGTAACAAAGTTTAGTTTTGTGACTGTCCACTTTGTATTGTTCTCTTGTTCACTTTGATGTATGTAGTTTGTGTAATGTTTTAAAAGGGTAATGCTAGTTTTTCGTACTGTTAATTGGCTTCAAATGGTACCTCCCTTACTATCTTTTCACTTCCTTCCACTATTGTTGGAGTCATCTGACAAAACAATCCAACAGTCATCATTCCGCTGCCTGGTTTACAAGGCTTCCGGAACCTATTGTGTTAATAGCAACCACTGACCTGATGTCTTTTTGTATGATTGCCCACCCCTTAGTAAGAGGATGAATTCAGGTATCTTTTTAAGGAATGAACAGTTCTTGTCTGTGTAAAATGATAGTACAAAATGGTACTCCTTTTTAAAATTAAAATCAGTTTTTGTTGTTGGAGCTGAGATAAGAAGAGGACATACTCTGCGCATAAAATATTTCTTTAATCTGTCTTCTACTATGATTAAGTGTGATTTACCCTCAAAGGTTCATGAGTTGGAAGCTTGATCCTTAGTGTGCCAGTGAGAGATGTTGGACCTCTAAGAGAAGGGATCTAATGAAAGGTTCTTAGTTCATTAGGGCATGGCTTTGCGACAAGTAAGATAGCTCTGTGGTCTCAAGAGAGTAAGCTGTTTCCAAGTGTGAGCCTCAAAATCAGATGTCACCTGGGCTTGGTAGAGCATGCCTTTCATCCTAGCACTAAGGCTGAAGCAGGAGGATTGCCATAAGTTTAAGGCCGGTGAGACTCTGTCCCAAAAAATACCCAAGGAAAACAAGAAAGGAACCTGATCTGTTGTTCCCTGAGACCCTTACCACAGCTAGCTGATGCCCTGTGCTGCTGAATCTCCCAAAGTGGGCTAAATTAATGTCTTGGCTTTATAAAGTTCCCTAACATTCAGTATTTTGTTACAGTAGTGGAGAAATTGCTATTTTTCACATTTGATTCCTTGGATAGTATACCCTTCGCTCTCATTTTACCACTTGTCTTATTTCATTTAAAAGATTACCTGAAGATTCCCTTAGTCTAATTCTACCTTTATTGTTTCTGTTAGAACTTTGATATGTAATCTCTATAGATTTTGTTCAGTAATCTACTTGTACTTAAAATTTAACTCATTTTTTTTCATTTTTGTAGTGGTGTATAGGTAAAACACATCAGTTACACTTAACATGAAAATTAAGAAAACTGTCTCTGGGTATTACTAATGGATTATTTCTTCAGAAAGTTTAGAACAGGTTTCTAATTCTTTTTGTGGTCCCTTGTAGCACTGTGTTAAGGATTAATGCCATTGTGTATTTGGTACTAGACAAACTTTTTAAAAAATTTATTAATTATATATAAAAAGAGACATTGAAAGGGATCATTTTAGAGTTTAATATAATTCATACAGATGTTTTCTCAAGAATTCAAGGAAAGCATTTGTTATCTAAATGCAGTCAAGAAAGTGCATGTGTATATATATATATACACATATTATGTATATATGTCCTAAAAGCATATTGTTATGATTATATAATAATTATCTAAATAAATGAATTTTCATGAAATTATATAAATGACTATAATTTTGCCATTTATATGTTTAGCCCTAAAGTGTGAGCTATAAGGAATATGATTTCTGTCCTCCTTATGTTCATCAGTACTTGCACCTTGTTCAGCCCCCATTAGTCTCTGAAGAAGAGTAGTTTATTGACTGGGTAATTGGACAGTTTATTGTTGCTTCTTGGATCATCATACTAATTTTTCTTTTCAGTTAATGGAGAATCATCCTCATCTGCACCAACTGATCATGCTTCTACCATGGATATGCCTGTAGCATCTGAAGACACCTCTTTAACTTCAAATTGCACTAGTGCTGCTGTAGAAGATCCTCCCCTTCAAGAGATACCGGCTCCCTCAGAACACAGTGAATGTATCCCTTCATCCAGTATAGAACAAGAATCTGAAGCTAGGAGAATATTAGACTCTGATTCCTCTAATTCTGGAAATAGTTCTGCTTTTGACAAATTAAGGCAGTCAGATGGGTGTGTGGAGCCTGGACGGCAGCAGTCTGCAAATACCAACACAGAGTCTTTGCCATCGGGGTATGTTAAAAATTCTCTTTGATTGTTGACTTCTGCTTAAGTAGTACTTTTTGATGGTACATGACTATGGAATATGTATACAAAGTATTTGTGTTGTTCAGAAATTTGAAATCTAAATTGGAATATCATTCATATTATTTATTTGTTCCAACACAAGTACTTTGTAGAACTAAAAGCAATTGCTCATCTAGTTGAAATACATATAAAGGGAAAAGAAAAAGCTGATCTGTCAATTTATGAGATCCTCTTTTGATTTGATTTTCATTTTTTGGCAAAAGCAACCATGAAGGCCTGCAAGATAGTCAGCTCAGCCAACTGAGTGCCTGCTTAGGCAAGCTCAGGGACTAGGGTCCAATCCCCAACACCATATGCCATGCCAGCCCACCCCTTGGTGTGATGAGCCATGACTGAGACCAAGCTGATTGGGTGTGATGATTCATGCCTATAATCCCATCTCCAGGGAGGCTGAAAAGAGGAGGATCACTATGAGTCTGAGCTCTGTAGTGAGACCCTATACCAAATACATTAAAAAATAATAATAAAAAGTGACTGTGATACCATGTGTAATAATCAAAGTTCCCTAGCGTCCTGTCTGGTCTGCTTATAGACCTGACACTGGAGAACAGCTAGCCAGTCTTTGCTCAGTTAATACTGAGTGCTGTGCATAATAATTTAAGCCTAAAATTGTATATAGTCCCAATGTAGATTTTTATTGCTCCTTAGGTTTTCTTAGTCTCTTTTTTAAGTTTCCCTCTGATGTTATTTAGCTCCTTATGATCTTCTTTTTTGTTGTTGTTGCTGTTTGTTTTAATGTGTTTGGCTGTTACAGGGTCTCACTGCACAACTTGGATTTATACTCATCATCCAATTTCAGCCTCCCCAGCACTGGCATTATAGGCTTAGGCCACTATGCCCAAGGCTTAGCCCTCCCTGCGGGTGGGGCTGACGTAGCATGTGGTGGTGGGGATCGAACCATGGTCCCTGCCCCCCATGGCACTATCTTGCTGGCCCCTGATCTTCTTAATAGATCATTCTGTATGTGAATCCCATTTGGTCATTTCTTCCATATTGACCTTCCTTTTATTTGGCATTGCTTTTTAGATACTGATATTACTTGCTTCTTAGGTGCTTATCCTGATGCACTGATACTTCTACTAATCATTGTCCATTGTCTCTACCTTCAAGAAACTGATGTATAAATTTAGACTTGAAAACATCTGTATTCAGTACAGTTTGGAAGTGCTATCATAAAAAGTGTAGACAGAGGCCCAGGAGATTCAGACTCAGAACCTTGCCCTTACGTTATAGTTTATGTCTAGTTGTTCCCCCACCCACAGAGCATCGTGCAGTTAGGGGGGCAGACTTCTAGAGTTTGGGATTAATTCATGATACAGTGCTGGGATTATGGATGTGAGTGCCGCTGGGATTATGAGTGTAAGTGCTATACCTGGCTTGGGGCTATCAGCAGTGCAACGTAAAGGAGACAAACTTGCTCTCTGTAGCCCTTACTGCCTCTGCTCCTCCCTTTTGTTCTTGCTGTTTTCTGCTGCCATGAACTGCTGCCCTCTCTGCCTTGGAGCCAGCTGAGTATGGACTGAAACCTCCATTAACAGTGAGCTGAATAAACCTTTCCATCCTTAATTTGGGGTGTTGGGTATTTGGTTTCAGTTATGAGAGAAAAGTAACTGAGATACTTCCTTGCCAAGTAGGTGCTAGTGCCACAGAGCTATATCCCAGTCCCCTAAAGTGCTTTCAGTACACCTTGCAATAAGAATATCCAACTGTGAGACATTGTGTTGTAAAGTTAGTTAACAATTTGCATTTGTTGAAATTACCTGGAGACCTCTAATTAGTCTCTAATTGCCTTCATTTTCTTGTATTCATACTTCATTCTTCTTTTTGGAATGGTGTTTCTCAGTGCACACTTCTGGCTCATCTGATTTTATCCACCTCTTTGTTGCCATTTCATTCTTTGGCTTTTTTGCTCTATGTGCTTCCCTGGGTAACTCTTGTATTCTGTGTCACTTCTGCAGTGAAGTCTGTATATCTGTATATTTAGGCCAGACCTTTCTGTGAACTCACCTGCAGCTTATTGAGGAGATTCTTCTGTTTTCACCGGAAATTGCAGACCCTGTGTTATTTTCCATTTCCCCCTCAGAAATCTCTTGTTCCATGTTTCCTGTGTTCTGTAGTTTAGTCATTTATCCCTGGTCTTTCTTGTGCCAGTTGCTTTGATGCAGACATGAAAGAAGCTGTTTTTTTGTCAGGAACCACATTGTCTAATGAGGGGTAAACAGCTAGTGACTTAAGTTCAGTTAAAGTTGTGCCAAACTGTTTAGGGAGGGGATGTGCAGAGATTAGAGAAGGGAACAATTTATTTTTGCTGTGGTCAAAGAATGACTCTTAAGTTAGTTCCTGGAGGAAGAATAGAAGTTAGCAAAGCAGCAATGAAGGCTCTTCATTCTCACAAGAGTTTACTGCATATTGAACATCTGTAAAACAAGTAGACTAAGCTCAGGAGTTAATATTTTGTTACAGTTTTAAGTTTGGCATTTTTAATGGCTGGAAGATAGCTGAGCATCATACGCATCTATGTGGCAAGCACAAAGTCCTGAATTTGATTCTCTGTACCAAAAACCAAAATACAAAAATAAATAAAATCAGCATTTTTCAGAAGCAAAGAATATAATGCTAAAGAATAAACAGTCCTGTGAAGAATTTTGTAGTCTGCCAAAGTTTTAGGAGTTTTTACTGGAACAAATGAACAAACACTAAGGAATTCTAAAGCCAGCTGTGGTGCACCCACCAGTAATCACAGTGTTCTGGGAAGCTGAGGCTGGAGAATTGCAACTTCAAGTCCAGCATGGACCATTGCAGTGGGACCTGGTCTCAAAATAAGACAGGATTGGGGGTATGTCTCAGTGTGAAGGCCCTGGCTTTAAGCCACTGTATTTCAAGAAAAAGGCATAATTATATTTTTAGTTTATGAAGATCATATTTATAATGATAATGGACAAATTAGGAATTAAGGAGTTAAGCAGCCAGGTTATTTTAGTATGCAAGAAGTAAGTATTCTGATTTAAAATATTAAATACATAAGTTTAATTCTGTGGGGCCAAATAAATGCTTCACTATGCCTATTGCGGTCTTTGTAGTAGGATCATTTGCAGTAACATAAATGAGTTTTTCTAGGTCATATATTGTAGTCTGTTGCTAGATTATGATCAACATCTAAACACAAGGAATCAATAGTCAAAGATTAATAAGCCTTTAGACAAACTTACCAAGAAGAAGGAAAGAAAAAAACCCATATCAGTATACTCAGAATTGAAAAAAAGGTAAAATCAAAACACACACCACAGAAACCCAGACAGTTTTAACAAACTGTATTGAAAACTTATATTCCAATTAACTGTAGAACATAAAAGAAATGGAGAAATTCCTAGACATATGTGAATTACCAAACCTGAACCAAGAAGATACAAAAACTCAAATAGACCAGTAGCAAGAAATGGAGAGCCTAGCAAGTATGAAAAGTCCAGGACCAAAACTGTTAAGGTTTTGGTCAGCCTGTTTGGTGAACACAGAACACAGAAATCCTTAAAAAGATACTAGCAAGTGGAATGCAACAAAACACTAAAAATAGCACACTGTGGCCAAGTTGGCTTCATCTCACAGGTGAAAGGATGATTCAACATGCATAAATCAAAAACTCCAAATCATCACATTAACAGAAGCAGAGATAAAAATCAAGACACAGAAAAAGTCTTAATGTTGTTCAACATCCATTCCTACTAAAAATACAGAAGGATCCTATCTTAAACTGATAAAAGCTATTTATGAAAGAATCACTGCCAACATCATACTAAATGGGAAGAAACTGAAAACATTTCCCCTAAAATTAGGAATGAGATGATGCTGTTGACGTTGACTGCTGCTGTTCAGTGTAGTCCTGGAAAGTTCAGCCACAGCAAGGAAAAGAAATTTGTATAGGAAGGGAAGAAACCCACTGTCATGTCACTAAAAACGGTGACATCATCTTTGGCAGGATACAAAAATCAGCAAACAAAACTCAGTAGCATTTACGTACACCAAGAAGGAACTCACTAAAGGAGAAGTCAGGAATACATTCTCATTCATAATAGTGCCACCCCCAGATTATACACACGGGAATTAGTCAGTGTGAAAAATCTCCATAATGAAAACTGTATTAGTATTCTGAAGAAGAAGATTGCGAGTACATCAAAAAATAGAAAGGCATTCACTGTTCTGGTCAGCCAGAATTAGTTTTGTCACAATGGCCATGTTACCAAAAATGAAATGCAGATTTTATGTGATCTCAATCAACACATAAATAGCATTCTTCCTGTAGAACTCAAAAAAATAAACTTATGTAGAAACAGAAGAGTCCCAGAATAGCAAAAATAGTCCTGAGCAACAAATCAGGAAACATAATACTGGATTTCAAGTTACATTACAAAACTACAGTAATAAAAACAGTGGGTTGGGGAGATAGTTCAGCAGCATAAGCACCTGCCTGACAAGCACAAGGTCCTGAGTGCAATCTCCACTACCATAAATAAATACATACATACAGCATGGTATAGGCACAAAAACAGATATGTACAGCCATGGAACTGAATAGAGGGCATGGAAACAGCACTCTAGATACCTTCAGCTGTCGGATCTTTGATAAGCAGCCCAAAATAAGCATTTTTCCCTATTGTGTTTGTCTGTTCACTCTTTTTTGCTGAGCAAAAGACTTTACATTTGAAATAATCTCACTTGTTGATTGTTGGTGTTATTTCTTGAGCAAATAGTTGTGTTCGTAAAATCTTTACATACACCTCTGCATTCAGGTTTTACCTGTTCTGTTTTCCAGAAGAATGTTTCTATTTTAATATCTAGGTCTTTGTTCCATTTTTATTTCACTACAGGTTGAGAGACATGGGGTTATTTTCATTCTTCTGCATGTGGAAACCAGTTTCCCAACAATCATTTATTAAGAAGGAAGTCTTTTCTTCAGTGCTTATTTTTGACCATTTGACCCAGCTACACTTCTATTGGTTATCTTCCCCGATAAGTTAAAGCCATATGCATACCTGTCTCTATGGCTGTGCAACTCATAATAGCTAAATCTTTGAAGCAGCCTGCCTTCCCATCAGTGCATGAATGGATACAGAAGACATGTGTGTGTGTCTGTGTGTGCACGTGCATGTGTGTGTGCACGTGCGTGTGCGCATGCACGTGCACAGTAAAGTACTACTTGGCCGTGAAGAAGGATGAATTTGAGTCATTGAGTCATTTTTAGGAAAGTGGATGTACCTTGAAATTATAAAACTGGGCAAAATAAATCAAACAGAAGATTAAATATCACATGGACTCTCTTATATGAGAAACCCTAAATATAATTTTGGGGATTTTTTAGTCTTTTTTGAGATGGGATTTTACTATGTAGTTAAGGGTGGCCTTGAATTCACTTTATAGCCCAGGCTGGCCTTGAATTTTTGGTATCCTGTTACCCCAGCCTCCTGAGTACTGGATTATAGGTGTGCACAACCATGGATGGCCTAAATATATAATTTAAAGAGCAAAATAAAAGATGATAGGAAACAGGGAAGACAGACTTTGGAGATGGAAAAGGGGGTTCTGGTTGTGTGCAAACAGTCATTAACATGTGATTTTGCCCATTTCATTGGAGTTTCCCCACTGTGCAGCCTCAGGTTCTAGCTTTTTTAGTCATCACAGAAGATGCAGCTAGAGCCTGTGCTTGTGAGAGCATAGTCAGAGTTTTCAGTGGAAATCCCTCTGTTTGCAGAAAAACAAGCATACCAATCAAGGTTCGCTGTATGGGGCATGAATCCTCTATTTTTACCTTGATTGAATCGTTCTAGCTGTTCGTATCCAGGAATACCACAGTGAACTCTGGACATTCTAAGGCTTGCTCTGGTGTTAAGAATTGATGTATGTAGAAAAAGGCATACTTGAGAAATGGGCAGACACTTTCTTTCTCCAGAGATCCGTGCCATGTGTCATTTCTTTTATGCTATTTCTGCCAGAGAAATGTCATGGTGTTTGTACACGTGTTTGTCGGTTTCTTGTCACTGGGCCTCAGTTCCTGACACCAGGAGGTAGAAGTCAGAGAGGCTCCTTTTGGCTCCTGTTTCAGGAGGTCCTGTCTTCGGAGCTTGGTGGAAGGGCCTGGTGGAGGGAAGCATTTGCACTCTGGCAGCCAGGGAGGAATTTCCACACTGGGTCTGCCTCTTCCAGCACTAGCCGTGTGATTGAATCACCTTCCCAAAGCCCTGTCTGTGGAAGTACAGAGCTCTTGGGGGACACGTAGATATAAACTATAGCACTTCTTCTGTCTTAGTCACTGAATCTGATACTGTATGGCTTCTGGCTGTTTCCCAGTCAAAATGATCATAAAAGGTGAATGTTTTGAATTGATTCAGGACATTAAGGCAGTCATGAGAGCTAAAGACCCAGAAGAGGATTTTTAGAATTGCTTCAAAGTGGCAAGAACAAGCATGTTTGAACAAGTATTTTGAGAGTTGATGATGTGCCTTTCACTGTAATAAAAGTTTAAAAAAATAAAAATTGACCCATTTTTACCGTACCTGTAAAAATTTTGAGGGAAATTATATGTAAGGTAGAATTTTGTATCAAACTATGCTGGAGAATGTGCACATAAAATATTATCACCCTGCTTACAAAAATTTACTTCCCATGTCTTAGGAAATCAAGACTTGATGTTTCTTAAAACTAGGTAATGAAAGTGAAAGACCTGGGGTGCAGGAAGTGGGGGTTCTGCAAGGAAATGAAAGAAATGCCTGGGCCAGGATGCCAGAAAGCACTCAGAGCCTGACAGTGGGCGTGCACTCCCTCTAGACTAAGCTCATCTGAAGCCAGGTGGATAAGCAGTGTGTGGAAAGAATTGAAACCAGGGAATATCGCTATAGAATAGCAATGAAAATTTAAGAACTGATTATGGAAATATCAAAAATAGCAAAAGTATCAAGAAGTTCTTCAAATTTGATCAAGTGATTGGACATTCACTTGGTTTTACTACTGAAGTTTCCATACAGATATATATCTCAGTGAAATACAGCTATGTTATGGATATTTCGGAAATGCCTTTAAAGTCCAATTTCAGGTTTAACATCTGTGAACTTGCTTAAAAGAAGCAAAGTAAATGTGAACTTCCAGGTTCTTCCTGCAGAAATGCTTTCAAAGGAATATGTACTTTTTTTTTTTTTTTTTTTTTTTTTTGTGCAGAATAGCATGAACATACAGAGTTTTATACCACAGTGATTTTGTTTAAATAGATAAGTGTAATGATTTCTGCAAATTGTGAACTTTAGAGATCTTCATTTCTCTTTGTTACTGGTTAAATCTTTTGTGATTAAGGTTTGTTAGATGTAGCTTTAAAAAATTACTATTTTGTGCTTGTTGTCCATTATGTATATAGATAGGTGCACCCTCATTTAGGGACTAGCTTTAATATCAGTAACTTATATACGACTTTATAAAGATAATCTAAGGAAAATAGTAAATAAGGCCTCTGAGAATAAATTAAATTGAACTGGACTTCTGTGTTTAAGTGAAAATAAAATATTTTCAACTTCTTTTACTAAAATCAGAAACAAAGGATCAAAACTAAAAATACTGGATCTTTTTTGTTTATGTATTTTTTCTTCTGTATGTTAGTAGATAAGGAAAAACAGCAGTGCTATAGAAGAAAATTAGGGTGGAGAAAATAAAAGATGAGCCCTTAGACAGAACAGAAAAAAGATAAAATTAGGCTATCCATAAATTCAGAGGCCTGTGAAAACCAAGAGCAGAATGGATGTACAGAGGAGAAAATGTGCACAGAGATCAAAGAATTGTTACTGAGGAGTAGTCATGCACAAAACACTTTTACATGTTTATTTTTTAAAATGGTAGGTGAAATGGTATTAATTAATGACTTATGGCTTGAACTGGACATTAGTCTGTGATTTCTCTACTCTTGATTATATTCTGTATCTTTTGGCATTTGGAAATTTTAGAATTAGTAACTCTAAGAAGTTTAGGTGTTCATCCCCTCTGAACTAGTTGCTGTTTGAATTCCTAGTATTGTTATAAAGAGGGAATAAAAGTAAGGCTAAAAATCACAAATAAATGATTGAAAATATCCTTCTCTCATGTATGCGTGTGCCTTATATATGCATATATGTGTATGTAGCTGTGTGAAGTAGAACTCTTTTAGTTTTTGTGAGTCCAGTTGTCCTAATTTCTTGCCCTTTATTTTGTATTTTTACTAAAGGTGGGAACAGAGAAAAGATCCTCATGGTAGAACCTATTATGTAGATCATAACACTCGAACCACCACCTGGGAGAGACCACAGCCTTTGCCTCCAGGGTAATATAGTATCTCATTATTATTAGTTGTATTTTTATCACATGTGTTTTTACCACATTTGTGTGTTTATGAAATCACACATATAATTAAAAATGTTTATTTAATGCAGTATACATAATAGGCTTTTCAGATAAAATTTAAGTTAATTTTCACTAAATTTTTGGACAGTGCTTTTAATGAAATAAACCCCATATAATAGTTATAAATATATGGGTTAAGGAATGACCATAACATAATCTGATCTGTACTTAAAATGAAGCTTATGCTTTGCGTATTGCAATATCAGGTCCGTATTTTTAAGAAGTACTTAGTTAATAATGTAGGACCAAGGCCTGAATATTTTCTTTCATAAAAGGAACACATCAGAATCTGGAAGGACAGATACTCTTGAGTTTCAAAGATGGTAAACAATATATTTCAGGTATAGACAGAATGTGAGAGGAGTGTAAGTATTATAATTCAATCAGCTAAAAAAATTTTTAAAAAATTCAATCAGCTATCAGTGTGAGTGGTATAGTTATGAAAGAATACAAAGGTAAAGTAAGATCATTTTGTAAGTGACCTTGAAATATAACCAAATAGCATGAACTTTATTATACAATAAAAATACTAATTTAAAACCTTCTAATTTAGACATAAAATAAGTTGGCTTGACACCATCTTTGTAGATCATTGTCATAACACTGAGCAATTCTGATGTTTCTTAATAGAAAACTGGAGAAATATACATAGGAGTTACTTGAACTCACTATATTTTTAGCAGTAAATTTACAGAATTTAAAATTAGTTGCCAAAAAGATTCAAAAATAGTTGTTATAGCTGTAAACTAAAGCCAAAAACCCAAAGTGCAGCTATATGGGAACAGTGAGAATTGACGTCAGCCTTGAAGCCTGAGTGTCACTGTGGTTGACAGAGAAATAGGGATGGCCCCTGTATTCTTCTGGAGTTTTGAAAGATGTGCCTGACATACTTGAAAACAGTTGGTAGGTGTTCAGTTGTCATTTGGGGCCTTCGATACATCCCAGGAAGATAACCCTAAAAAGCAAGATGTGGTGGGTGGAATGACAGGGTTCAAAGTGCAGTTCAGGAAGGTAACAGGAAGGGCCCGGGAGATGGCTCAGTGGAATAAGCGCTTTCCTGGCAAGCTCAGGGGCCTGAGTTCAATCCCCAGTTCTGCCAAAAAGGAAAAAAAAGAAAAAACAAGGAACGTAACAGGAGTAGTATAACAGCAGGAGAGGGAATTTGTGTCTTGAAAATGGGCACTGGTCAAGGAGCCCATTTAAGCCCATCTGATAAGGATTTGCTTCCTTATCAAAAAAAGAAGAAAGAAGGGTAGACTTGAAATAAATTGTGGAATCACTTGTCTCTGTAAAGTCCGTCTTTAGAAATCATGTTAGTGATAGAATGGTTATTAGCTAAAATACATATTTCATAGTTCTATAGGTTATTTGAATGCTAATATATTTTCGGTTTTTTATCATGTCTTGGACTAATTTTTCAATTACTTGACTGAAGTATTAGCTACCTTTAAGTTTCTTATTTTGGAAGAATATTGTTAAGTTCATTTTTATTATTGATCATTTTATTTGTGGTAGTTGGGAAAGAAGAGTTGATGATCGTGGAAGGGTTTATTATGTGGATCATAACACCAGAACCACAACGTGGCAGCGGCCTACCATGGAATCTGTTCGAAATTTTGAACAGTGGCAATCTCAGCGGAACCAGCTGCAGGGAGCTATGCAACAGTTTAACCAGCGATACCTCTACTCGGTAATTACAAATTACTCGGTGATTACTTGATAATTACTAATAAACTTTGTTCCCTCAGGCATTACCCCTTTTCCACTTTGGTTATTTTCTAAAATCCTTTTCTAGCAATCTTTAGTAATTGTTTCATAAAAACATTCTCAAAGATTTTTTCAGGTTTTGGAGAACTTTAGATTAGGAATGTGGAAATAATATGTACCATACAAGAAAATATGTACTGTGTACATTTTTGTTTCTGTTTTTTTCAAACCTGTGTTTGAAAAACCTGTGTTTGAAAAACTTTGCAAAACAGAAATTAGGAACTGGGTGTGTTTTAGTTAATGCTTTTCTGCAGAAAAGACCACCTGTTAAAGGACTGAAGTTTAGTTACCTCAGCAGAACAGCGAGTCTAGAGTTTAGCCCAAATACTGCCCTGGCACAGCAGAACCATCAGGTGCTCAGATCCTTTCTGTCTTGTAGCTCCCTGTCCTTTTCGTGGGTTGTGCCTTTATTTTGATTGTACAGTGCTGTTACTCTGAGCCTCACTTCTAAGACGAGGTCATTAAAACAAGTAAAGGGCAACTGAGAAGGAAGGCAGCTTTGTCAGTGCTAATTACAATGCAGTATGCATGCATAAAAATTTTACACGATATCAAATATTTTTGTACAGTTGATTCTGAAGTTTATTGGTTTTATTAATGAACATTTGTTTTGAAGTATACTGTGATTTCAAGTAAATAATATCTCCCCATTTAAGTAATATAAGTTGATCAGTTGCTCGAATGCTCTTACCTTGTAATATTTTTAGAACTTTGTATCTTGAAATTACTGTTTATATTTCATACTTTTTAAAAATTTTAAGATTTGACTCTGCTAAGTGCTTGGCTTCTTTTGCTTTTTATATTAAAATACTTTTTTTTTTTTTTTTTTCTCACTCTAATACCTTCACCAATCAGGCTTCCATGTTAGCTGCAGAAAATGACCCATATGGTCCTTTGCCGCCAGGCTGGGGTAAGTTAAGATTGTGTTGGTAAAAAATCTGTAAAATGTATACTTACACCAAGTAAGTGTCAAATGTTACATTCATTTTATTTTTTAGAAAAAAGAGTGGATTCAACTGACAGGGTGTACTTTGTAAATCATAACACAAAAACAACTCAGTGGGAAGACCCAAGAACCCAAGGGTATGTACATACACTGCAGCCTTTCATGCAATGCCCTCCCCATGCACAGGTGGCTTCAGTGAGCCTTGACTGCCTAGATAGCATTTACCTGTGAGTGTAACATTTGTGTTTCAGTTTGCAGAATGAAGAACCCTTGCCAGAAGGCTGGGAAATTAGGTATACACGGGAAGGTGTTAGGTACTTTGTTGATCATAACACAAGAACAACAACATTCAAAGATCCTCGCAATGGCAAATCATCTGTGTAAGTAAAAACCTGACATTCTTTTTAAATGCTGCTCAGAACGTGGTATCGTAGTACACTTATGTTTGCTTTTATTCCAGAATGGATTTGTGTATTATAATTCTTTAATTATATATCATATAATAACAGTGGCAAACATACACATATACTAATTACTATGGGCTAACGGTTGTTCTAAGCACTTATATGTGTTAGCTCATTTTTTTCTTCAATGAATGCCTTAAATAGATACTGTTAATCTCTTTACAAAGTAAGGAAACAGGTATACTGAACATACCTGACTGCTAAGGCATAAAGCAAACAATAGAGGTAGTTCCTGGCTCAGACAAACCATCTCCAGCATCTGTGCTTTTAGCTACCACATTATAATGCTGCCACAGCAGGAAATAAGATACTGAGCAAAACTGAATTTCCATTCAGATTCCTTAGGTTACACAGTTGACAAACCTCTGTTAACCCTTACTTTTAGGTATGATGTCTTTATATCAGTAAAAAAGAATCACAGCAGTCACAAAAAGTCTTTTGAACATTCTGTATTCTTCTAGTTAACTTGAGAACATGTCCAGAGTTCAGCTACATCTCATGACTTCCACTGTCACTATTCTGGGCCAAGCTAATACTGTCCCTCTCTTGCATTCTCTTGACACTTTATGTAATGTTACATGATTCTCTGTAGAGCATAGAGTGGTTTTATAAAGAAATCTAAATGTCATTCCTTAGTGCAAACCTTTTCATGGTTCTCCCCTCATGCATAGTAAAAAGTCTTTACTGTGGTCTGTAAAATCACATATAATCAGCCCCTGTTATCACATCAGCTTTATCTGATTTTCCCCTTCTCATTTGCTGTTTACTAACTGCATTGGTCACCTAACTGTGGCTTGGGCCTCTTAAGCTTCCACATCTGAGTCTTGGCCTTTATTCTCTCTACTTGCTATGTTCTTTCTTTAAATATCTATATGCATTATGCCCTCTTTGTCTTTGTTTTTATGCCCAAAAGTTAAGTCTTCTATGAACCCCAGTATACTTACCCTTTCTGCAACTGCAGAATTATTCTCCCCATACCACTTCGTATCATTTGTGTTTCTAACAAAGCCATTTCTTATAGAGGGAGTGGTTAAATATCCCCTTCTGACCCACACCATATGTATAATTATACATTTATACTTTCTGCTTGTGTTTATCTGTCTTATTCACTGGTATATAAGTTCCACAAAGTAGTTATTTTTATCTCTTATTAACAAGTAATTCTTTCACTGTCTAGAAGAACTCCAGGTACCTCCTGGTGTGCAGTAAATACTTGTTGTTTGAGTGCATTCATTTGAATGTTAATAAATGAACATTTCTGTTCCATTTAAAAATGTTCCCTGTGATTGGAAATTCTGTGTGCCCCTGATAGGCTGTGCTCAGGGGGCAAGACACTCATCCTCTCACTTTGACTTGAACTGTGATGTAAAGTCTGCATTTGTAATGGCTCCCACTCTGGCTTTCCTGTCCCTGAGTCATGTGACTTTGCTGTCACTTGTTCCTAGGAATTTGATTTTGCTTTGCTTATTATCTGAAACAGTATATATTTATTTCAGATTAGTGTTAAGATGTATTAATTTCCTTTCATGTCTCTTAGAGTGTCTGGCCGTGGATTTTTAGGATTACCAAAGGCTTTGAAATAGTCTGCAGTAGCTTTTAGCATTTCAGTTAACAATTTAATGAAGACCTAGCTTAGCTAATCATGCAGTCTCTCCCTGTGTGTTCTCTTGCTGTAATGTACCCCTCTTGGCTCAAGTCTATTGGCCCACTAACTATAATTCTATTCCTCTCCTGGCATGTAACTTAACTTTCCTCGGCTGTGTGTAGAACTTTGGTATACTCTGGTTTCGTAGTGAATATGGAATATTCAAGTCATTATAAATTAACGTTTGTTTCTGTTTTTCTTTAGAACTAAGGGTGGTCCACAGATTGCTTATGAGCGCAGCTTTAGGTGGAAACTTGCTCACTTCCGTTATTTGTGCCAGGTACTACAGTGGTAAATAAATCTTATCTTTATAATTATTCAGTCATATCTTTATACTGTGTATTACTGTGGCTTATGTATATTTTTGTTTTTAGTCTAATGCACTACCCAGTCATGTAAAGATCAATGTGTCCCGGCAGACATTATTTGAAGATTCCTTCCAACAGGTAAGGAAGATTTTATCAAAATAAATACTACTATGTACTTCATTGTATGCTACACATCTATTAGAGTTTTGGAAATTTTGAGGGTAATTCTGGCTACCACATCTGGTGACCATTTTAGTAATAGTTGTATTAAACCTTACCATGTGTTGAGTGGTTGTGCTTTGGTTGGCACAAGCATCTTACAGTTATTTCATCTTCACCTCATCCCTCTGAGATACAGCTTCTATCATTACCTCTGTTTAGATGGTAGTACTGAGATAGAATCGTTCTGCCACAGATTGAAGTATATACCTATTAAAGCTTAAAAAGCTCTTGGAACAAGTTGATCCATTTTAACACTACTTCTAACACAAAAGTTTTGATGAAACTAACAAGGTTAAATTTGTAGCTGCTTCATTCTGTTTGACTGTTCCTTTAATACTCATTCTTCTCTTTATATTTCTTTTAAAAGCAATTTTGTCTACACATACTGTATGTCCTTCCTGAATCACCTGCAGAATGTTTACAACCAGAATTCTGTTCATTTTTTTTATGATTAAGTGGAGAATTTTCCATATGATTTGTCTCTCCCCTCGAAAGTAGAAAAATAAGAAACCACACTTTTTGTGTACTCAGATACATAGGAGTTCAATTTATTCTTTGTACAGGCCAAAATGGAATATTAACATTAAAATCCTTGCTTAATTTTACTAGCTGTTGCACTTTGGATAAGGTAGTTAATGTATTATTACCAGAGCTTTTTGGAGGGAGAGATTGTGTCAGTGCATTCTTAGCAAAACAGGTGTTTCAAGTTTTCAAGCAACTTGTTTTTTTTTTCTTTTCTTTTTTGGTGGAACTGGGGATTGAACTCAGTCCCTTGCACTTGCCAGGAAAGCACTTATTCCACTGAGCCATCTCCCCAGCCCGCAGCTTGTTTTAAGCTGTGTTTGAGTTGACTTTTAGTAAGTGTATATCCAAATTTGAAGACTTGATTTTGCTTTTTATTGTCTTGGGAAGAAACATATCTATTATTGAACACGAGTGTTTGAGCCCATAACTGCCCCAGAAGGAGCCCTCTTGGTGAGCCATGCACCTACCTGTCGATTGAGGTTCTGACATGAGTGTGATGAAAATAATTCATTTTTATTGAAAATAAAGCCTATTTATTGGTAACTCATATTAGCTGTTAAGGATTATGAAAATTTTGGCATAGATTTTATTTTTATATATCTTATCTATAAATAATGTGATATAAGTGAATATAGATGCATCCTTCTAAGAAATAGTGTGCAGTATAAGTTCTTTTACCTGTTATGTTTGCTATCCAGAAAAATCTGCCTGTTCCTTACTAAAAAAGTCTTGGTACAGTTTTTGAGATTGAGAAGAGATTATTTTCTAACCATAGGAGATTTCTGCACAAAACGTCCTCCCACCACTAACCCAAAGTAGAACTACCATTTACTACTGAGGGGAGGAAGAGAAGATTTTAAAATTGAGGCAGAGGAGTGCATCACCTAGGTGCAACTTCTTGAATTCACAGAATGTACAGAATTACAATATCTGTTTTAAGGGACAATGAAAGATATACTGGGCCAGACACAGGTGGTGGGAGAAGATATATAATATCTTATAAATTGGTATATGTATTTACTCTGGGGAACAAAGAAATAGATTTCTTGAGTTAAAGGCATTTGTATAAGGTAAGAAAGTGTAATTTTGAAAATATAGATTAAGTTAAATTATTTTAGAAGTAATTGGTGCTACGTATGAGTATTTAAGTATTCATATTTCTGTTTTAATTAGATTATGGCATTAAAACCCTATGACTTGAGAAGGCGATTATATGTAATATTTAGAGGAGAAGAAGGACTTGATTATGGTGGCCTAGCAAGGTAAAATTAACACATACCTATTTTGAAATAAATATGTCTCAAATATGCAATGGAATAGTCTTGAAAAGATATGTGAATGTATTGGTTTGTTTTTTTAATAGTAATCCAGGAGTATTTTTTAAAACCAAAATTTAAAATAGTTGCACAATTGTCAAAGTAACCATTATTATTTAGCTAGTTATCTTATATACATATGTATAAATTATATATATAATATATATATAAGCTTTTTATTAAAAACAATTATACAATGCATAACATATGAGAACTTGGTTTGGGGACTAGTTTTATGAATCAGTGTTAAGAGTGCTTGCTTAGTATGTTTGAGGTCCAGGGTTTGATCCTTAGGATAAAAACAAAATAATTTTATTTTGTATATCATGGAGAGAGAAAAAAAGGAGGTTCATTTTTTTTTTTTTTTTTTTCAAATAGCTACACAGTAGCTACTTGGACACACCATAATAAATAGATGAGAATAAACTTATTTGTTAGTATTCGCTATTGAAACATTGAATGTAAATTTTATGTCTATTTTTAATCTAATCTGAATTTTTTCTGAGTAAAATTTTCCACATTCACTGTACTATTAACAGATATTTGTGAAGCAATGAATGAAAAATCTTTGTAACTTATTTTTTTCCCCTTACACAAACTAAAATTGGCAATGAGTTTTCATTTTGTTTTATTTTTTATTTTTGGCTATGAATTCAATGCCTGATTTTTTTGTTGTGTGTTTGTTTTGAGTTAGCATCTTACTATATTGTCCAGGCTGACCTTGTACTCACTGTGTAGCCTAAGCTAGTCTTGAATTAGTGATCCTCCTATTTCAGCCTTTCCAGGGCTGAGACTATAGGTATGTACCACCACATCACCTAGGTGCAACTTCTTGAATTCACAGAATATACAGAATTACAATATCTGTTTTAAGGGACAAAGAAAGATATTCTGGGCCAGACACAGGTGGTGGGAGAAGATATATATAATATCTTATAAACATGTGGGATTACCACGAGTTTGCTTAAAAACATCTTTCTTCATCTAAAACATTTTAATCTAATTATATTTCTTCATCTAAAACATTAAGCTTTTTCAATAAATACTATCTACCCCAATAAATGTTCGTATCACATCTACTATGTATTTTTCTCAGTTCAAAAATGCTTAGCCTTCAAAAAGAAAGTTATACTTTAAGACAGAGGAATTATGCTATTATGTTTCCATTTTCTGACTTTTTGATATTCTCATTCTTGTTTGAACCTTTATTTATCTAAACTGGGTCTGGTTTTATGTTTTGAAGTTTTAGTGTACATAGCAAGATCCTGTATATCATGAGTTTCTTATTCCTAAATTCTTTGATTTGTGTGTTAGTGGGCTAGACTTCCCATGAAATCATTATTCCAGAATTGGTAGGAGTGCTATATTGCTACACTCTTTGCATGCTTGAAAATGTCTTCTGTTGCATTAGTATAAAAACAACCTCACTAAGTGTAAATTTCTTACAAAGCACTTGTTTTGCCAGTACTCTGTAGATGTTGCTTTATTGTTTTCTATCCTTGAAGTTCAGTACTGTCAGGTCCTTGTAGGAAACTTTTCTCTAGGTTCACACAAAAATCTTTTACTTTAAATTCATTAATTTCATTGTTGATTGTTTTATATCTTTTTAAGGAACATACTAAGATCTTTCTAAATTTCAGATAAATTTCCTATTGCATCTTTGAATATTTTTTTCTGTTCCATTTGTTCCATTTTTTCTTCAGGAACATCAGTCATGGGTATGTGGAATCTCCTCTGTCAGTCTTATGTGTCTGTCACCTTTGATCATTTTTATCTTTGTGTTTTTCATTTAGTTTGAATTTTTCTCTAGCCTGTCCTTGTGTCACTTTTTGCTATACTGCCCTACATTTTGCTGCTTCTAATGTGAATTTTCTTCATTAGTGGTTTTGCTGTTTTCTTCATTTCTTCTCTAGGCACTGCTAGCTCATCTGTTGTGTCAGTTTTTTCAGCCTCTTGTGTGTCTTCTTTTTATTTGGAAGTGTGGAGAATATGTTTAAAATCTCTTGCTAGTTAGGAGTTTTTCCTTCTTTTCTTCTAGCATTAGGCAAAAGTTAGGTGATGTGACTATCCTGTTGAATGGATTCACTTTCTCAGGGCTGCTGTTTGCGAAGCATGATCTGAAGCAACAGGAAAATTGTAGTGTTTATATGTGTGTAAACTACCCCTGCTCAGTCCTGTTCCCCAGCAGGCATGTCTTTGACACAGAGGGAAGTCATTGGGTTCAGCAGTGTTGAGACTTCTAAGAGTTGGTGTTTACCATTGCTTAGTTGGTTATGTTTAGGAACTTCCTTCTATGCCAGTCAGGCAGGTTAAAGAATTATATTTCAAAAGTCCTAGAAAGTAGCTCATATAGGCCAGGTGAACATGCCTAAAGGCGGCCCTTTCTTGAAATATTTTAAATTACTTAATAATAATAATACAAAAACAATCAAAACATTCTGTATAAGAATCAAGTTTGCCAGCCTAAAGCCTGTAATTCCAGCTCTCAGGGGCTGATGCAAAATTCTAATTTTTCTTTAGAAACCCGAGACACACTTTTTCACCTTCTTGTATCAGTTGGCTGAGTCCCAGTAGCTGTTTCCCTTGTAGGGTAGCATACACTCTATTTTGTTATAGTGTGCACCACTACCCAGTTGGCTTAAGGACTAGGTAATGTGTCTAGAAATGTCTTTCTTATGGCTAAGCAGAGAATGCTAAGTCCTAGGTACTCATTGACCACCGTGAGCATTTAAGTTTGGAAATATGCTTATCTAGTTGTATTTTATGTATTAGTCTTTTAAAAATGAAATATTTAAAGATTTCACCTGTCTAATGTTAGAGTTGTTTTTAATGCATTCACAGTAGAATTAAATCTGTTCCATAGCAGCAGTGTTGCGTACCTCAGTATCTCCGGGAAATAGGTAGTACAATCTGCTATAGAGGCTGGGGTGACAACTCAGTGGCAGAGCACTTGCCTAGTCCATATGGAGCTCTATGTTTAGCACCACCACAAACAAAATGAAACAAAACACAGGAAAATGATTTTATATACACCCTGGATTCTGTGAGAGTTACAAATACACAAAGTACATTAGATGAGGCTTTTCCCACTGAAGCACTTACAGCCTGGTATCTGGCTATCTGCATTAGAATGAGTAATACTGAGGGATGTTACCACAATGTTCAGTGGCAGGCACAGGTAGCACACTGAAGAGCTTCAAAAGTTACTTGAAGTGGACGTAAAATGGACTAAGAAAAAGTGGAATGTAGTTAGATTGAAGCATAGCCAATGAACCTGCAGCATAGAAATAAGCATGGCCAGGTGAGAAATGGTGAACTTGTAGGTTGGTAATATAGGAGTTCATGGGCAGCTTTGTGTGGCAGCTAGATCACAGAACTTTAGTGGAGGGCTGAGGAGATGGGCAGTGAAACTAAGGGTTACTGAGCATGAGTGTACAAAGGGGTGTATTTAAGACTTGCCTTAAATATATGTATATATGAATGCTGAAAAAAATCTTATTTTCTTATAGAGAATGGTTTTTCTTACTTTCACATGAAGTTTTGAACCCAATGTATTGTTTATTTGAGTATGCGGGCAAAAATAACTATTGTCTACAAATTAATCCGGCATCAACCATTAATCCAGACCATCTTTCATACTTCTGTTTCATCGGTCGCTTTATTGCAATGGTGAGTTCCAAGCTGTCATTATATTTAACCTTTGTATCTTCTGAAGTATTTCGTGAGGATTTGAAGAAAAAAAAGAGATAAACATTCAATTTATCACAAATTTTGTCATTAAAATTTACCTAGGAAGAAATGACTGTTACATAAAAATCTGTTGAATGCCCAAATGAAATCAACAAAGATTATTTATAACAATTTAGTCTTTGGTGTTTTTTTTTTTTAATCAAAATAAAGCTGTATTATACTAAGAGCACTTTATAAAGTAAACATCAGTTATCTAGTAAGTATACTTGATTGATTATTTTTGGAAATTTCAGAAGTCCTTGTAGAATTATTTTCATTAGGGGACTGTGTGTTCATTGCACTGTCTGATCTATTCATTCAGTAGATATCAATCTACTGTAATGCAAAAACACTGTTCTAGGCTCTGGAGATGAAAAAACCTGTACTCACTACTCTTACCTAAATTCTGTAAGAGGGGGAGAAGTAATAAGGGGATGCTGAGAGAAAAGGTGGCTGTTCTTTCATATAGTGTGGTAAAGGAAGCTTCTGATGTATGGTATATGGATGGAAATTTAAGGAAAGCTAGAGATTAATCATGAAGATACCTTTGAAGACAGTGTAGGTATAGGAATCAGCAAGAAAAAAGGGTTCCTAGAGGGATGTGTGTTCTTGGTTGAGAAAGAGACCTCTGTGGCTGAAGCAGGGTATAGGAGAAGGAATGTAGTATGAGATAAGACTGAGAAATACTCTGGGGCTCTAAGGACAGTCACATTCAGATTTTAAGTAGGGCATTGAGTAACTTGAACTAAGTAACATGACCTTAGTTTTTATTAGATGTCTTGTATTGCCGAGTAGAAAAGATACTGTGTTGAAGAGAAGTGGGGACAGAAAAAAAGGTAGAAACAGGAAGATCAAATGGAAAGATGATACTGCTTAGATTTGTGTGGTGGAGTGAACATTAGAACTGAATTGATTATCTGCTAGTTAGTTGCAAAGTAAGAGAGAGAAAGTAAGTGTGGCACCAAAATTTAGGGCCTGTGTCTGGTTATAGTTGCCATTTATTGAAATGATCAGGATCATAGCAATAACAGATTGGGGGATAGGGGAAATCAAGAATTTGGATTTGAGTTGCCTTGTTTGGAATGTCTGTGGCTCCCTCTAGTGGGGTAGAATAAATAGGAAACTAGATATTTAAGCTTGGCATTGAGGAGATGTATAGATTAGCAAAAGACATTCAACAGTTCTAAGCATGTAAAGAACATTAAAAGGCTGTGATTGTTGAAATAGTTAATTTTGACAAAGAGGTTCAGAGACATCGTTGGTGAAATAAGAAAACAGTGAAAGAGCTAAAGTGGGAAAACCAAATAACACTTGGTTTCCTGAAGCTAAGGGAAGACGGAGTGTGTCACAGAAAGCATGACCAACTCTGTTGTGTGTCATGAATGGGCTGAGCGTGGTAATTACCTGATTTCCAAGAGGAGGCCTTGGAATCACTCAGTTTGACGAAAGAGATAACTCATGAATGAAAGGATGGAAACATTGACACAAGGGAAATCAAGAAAGAATGGGACAAACCTTTTAGAGAAGTTTATCATAAAGTACCATAGAGAATTAGGTACTAAGTAGAAATGAAAGTAGAAGTCAGGAATGTCCAGAGAATGCCAGGCTTAGTGGCATGCCCTTGTAATCCCAGCTACTCAGAAGGCTAAGGCAGAAGAGTGCAGGTTCAAGACCAACTTAATGAGACTTTCTCTCAAAATAAAGTAAAAAGGGCTCTCCATGCTCAGCATGCATGAAACCCTAGATTTAATTACCACCATCACTAATACAAAGGAGAAAATTGTATTGCCAATAGTGATGATCATGTGAAGGGTAAAGTAAAAATAATTTTTTGGTGATATTAGGGATCTAACTTAGTTTCTTTGAGCTATGTCATAGCACTTTTATTATTATTTTTTTAGTATTTTTATTTTGAGAGAGTCTGCTTAAGTTGCCCAGACTGTACTTCAACTTGCAGGCCTCTTGCTTTAGCCTCCCATTGAACTGAGATTGCAGGCATGTGCCACCATGCCAAGGTTGAGGGTAATGAATTTGGCAGAGAATAAAATAGAATATTATATATAAAAAGAATATTATGCAATACCAGAAATATGGGTACAATGATCTTTTTTTTTTTTTTGGTACCAGGGATTGAACTTAGGAGCTTGTACTTGCCAGCCAGGAGCTTTTGCCACTGAGCCATATCCCCAGCCCCAGGAACAATGATCTTGAAGAGGGCGAGAAAGAAATTTATTAAGGGTACATAAATAATAAAAAGTTTATTCATAATAAGCATGTGTACACTCAGGTGCTAATAATGATCATATTTGGTGGAATATACAAAAGTTGTCTTCTTATTGCTATTTCCTCTTTGAAATTGGAAATAAGATAATCAGCTCAGAGTGAGGTGGAGGGCAAAGGAGGCATTTGAGGAAAAAGGAGTAGAAACTAGGAGAGGTTACCAGGCAACTCTGAAGTACATTAAGGTGTTTGTCATGAAACATCAGCTGGGCCAGGCATATAGTTCAGCAACATAGTACCTGCCTGGCAAAGGCAAGGACTTTTTTTTTCAGTACCAGGGATTGAACTCAGGGCCTTGTACTTGCCAGGCAGGCACTGATGCCACTGAGCTATCACCCCAGCGCCCAAATGGTTGAGTTTGATTCCCAGTACCAAAAAAGGGCAAAAAAGAAGCACCTAGCTGATGTATACATTTCGAGCTTGTTTACACTGAGAGTTGAGTCTAGATAGATTTGGAATTTTGACAGTGGGGAGACAAGGTTTGAAGATATCAGGCAAAGAATAATTTTTATGATTTGTGATGGAATATGAACCAAGTGAAGGGGAAAACTGTGTTGTGAATGGGCTGATAGATAATAGAGACTGTTGAGAGTCCCAGGGCTTCTTTGTTGGCTTTTGTGAATAGGAGAAATGGCATGGTCATCCTGAAAATCTTTTAGCTATCTATGAAAATAAAGAAATAGGAGGTCTTCCCAGGTGCATGGGGCTTTTCACTTCTGCATCCATCTAGGTTTATGAAACATATTAGAAAGAAGAGTGGTGTTGCTAATGAAGTCTTTTATTTTCTTACTTATACTACTTGATAATACAGTACAGAGCTAAATGTTTGAATTGTAGATTTGAACTCTAATTTCTTTTCATAATTAGCATGTGATGTTTTCATTTTCATGGTTTATGCCATTCATTTACTAATTGCCTTTGTCCATAAAGGATGAGGATTTCTCTGTTATCATTATACTCTAAATAAGAAATTATTATCAGCCTGAAATAGCAAGACCTTGTCTCAAAAAATTAAGTTACATGAAAAAAACAAGGCAAGAACATAAATAAATGCTTTCCAAAAAATACAAAGAGGAAAAAAAAGAGACCAGGCATGGTGGCACTTGTCTATAATCCCAGCACTCAGGAGGCTGAGGCAGGAGGATCATAGGCTACAAAGTAATCTCAAGGCAGCCTGAACTGAATAGTGAGACCCTATCTCAAAAAGACCAAAAAAAAGAAAAAAAGAAAAAAGAAGAAATTCTTATTTTATAAATATTAAATAAACTTTTTTGTTTTTCCTGACAGGCACTATTTCATGGAAAGTTTATTGATACTGGTTTCTCTTTACCATTCTACAAGCGCATGCTAAGTAAAAAGCTTACTATTAAGGATTTGGAATCCATTGATACTGAGTTTTATAACTCCCTTATCTGGATAAGGTTTGAAGATTTATTTTTTCAATAAGTCATTTTCTTGAAACCCATTTATATCTTTTGTTATGTATGTGTGTGTGTGTATATATATATATGTATATATACATACGTGTGTGTATGTGTGTTTGTTTTTCTCAACCCAGAGATAACAACATCGAAGAATGTGGCTTAGAAATGTATTTCTCTGTTGACATGGAGATTTTGGGAAAGGTTACTTCACATGACCTGAAGTTGGGAGGTTCTAATATCCTGGTGACTGAGGAGAATAAAGATGAATATATTGGGTAAGGTTATACATTCATTATGTAGTACAACTGAGTACTCTGTACCCTTAGTCTTGTCCTTGTCAATAGTGCCAGTCTTTGAAGTAACATGATACACAACAGTCTTTACTTTCTCACTGCCTCTTAAGTATTTCACCCTTGCCCAGCCCAGATACAAGAAGCCTGATGTTGCCAACACTATAGCCGCTTCACTCTTAGATGAAAGGGCTGAGAACCAAAACCAAATCAGAGACCAAGCTTTAACTCAAGTCTGAGGCTCATCAGCATTTTCTGCCACTTCCTCCTTTTAACTTACACTTACTGGTGCTCATCACATCTGTTTGAACTTGTTTTGATTCCATGATCCATGTCATCCTGACTTTTTTCATTTTCTCTTTAGTTCTCTAAACCTCTGTTTCTTCAACATAGGTGTTTTTCCAAGGCTCTTGATTCAGCTTTCCTCTCTAAATACTCTGCTACCACTGCTTCAGTTTTCTACTAAAGTACCCTCTCAAAGGAGGCAGTGTCCCCCAGAGTGTCCCCATGAGCAGGAATCCACACTTTTTGTCAGAAGCAAAGTATTTCTTGTTCTTTTGCAATGGATAGTCAAAGCAGGAGTTAGAGGACTGTGTTGCTTTGCCACAGAGTTATAACCACCCTATTTTTCCTTCTTAATTTTTAAATTGCTATGGAGAATCAACTTTTACATCCTCGGTGTCTTTACTATCAAGTCCAGCTTCTTCACATGGTATTACAGGCCACTTACACCTGATTTTGGTTTTTAGTTATATTGTTATCTCTGGATAACATAAATTACAACTGATTTTTTTTTTTTTCCCTCTATCTTTCTACTATCCTTGGGCATTTCTGTTTTGTTTTGTTATGCTTTTTATTGCTCTTACTAGAAATGATCATAACAGCCAGCATTCTGGAGTTCAGTGGCCACAGACCTTGTGGCAAGGGCAAGGTCCATTTGTTCTTTTAATATGAAAAGGCAGAGAACCCCAGGTGGGTGAGCACAGGGGTAGGTTAGACAGTACCCCAATTCCCACCGAACCACATTTTTGGAAAGGCTAGTCCACAGATAGGTGACCAGAGGACTGCCAGGCCATCAGACTGAGACAACCCTACAAGGCTTGGGGTGGGAAAAGGGCTGGCTGAGACGTGTCCTAGTCCCCAGCCAGATGGCCCCTAGACACTCAAGTATTCTTCAAGAACAGAGAAGCAAGCCAGATGATATTTTGGATTTGTTTTATTCTACAAAAATCACTAGGCGCCAGGGATTTATTTCAGAGTCATAGCACCTTCCAGACAAGTGTGAGGTCCTGAGTTTGATTCCCATACCCTCTCCCCCAAAAAGCTAAAAACACTAAATGCAATCAACAATGCCTAGCATGGATTTGAAGGTCGGGAGTGGCAGTGCCTATCGTCTAGACACCAAGCAGACCTTGGACAGAGCCAGGCAGGTCAGCTTGCACTCTGGCCACCCCCAACTCAACCTGCATAGCTCATGGA
Organism: Ctenomys sociabilis; assembly: GCA_004027165.1. Classification (NCBI taxonomy): domain Eukaryota; kingdom Metazoa; phylum Chordata; class Mammalia; order Rodentia; family Ctenomyidae; genus Ctenomys; species Ctenomys sociabilis. The sequence goes on along the minus strand of PVKA01000861.1, from coordinate 15,713 downwards.
TGGAGAAAATGGATAGTAGTTCTCTGCTGGCTGAGAAGGGGTAGGCACAGGCTCCCCCGCCCTGCGGCAGGCTGCCCAGGTGCCAGATTAGGTGGGAAGACCCTCCCTGGCCATTCTTGGCTGCCCCTTTGGATGCTGGGCAGCTGCAGCTAGTTTCCTGAAAGATGTGCTTTCTGTATTCCTTATGCCTTTGTACACAGACCAACAGAAATCGTTAAGTAGAATGACCTAAGCATTTTTTTTGAATGCTATAATTTCAGTTAACAAAATCAGTTTAAATATAATTTCAGCATATATGGTTTATAATATTTGCCACCTTGAAGTTTGTGCATTGTGGTAAGAACTGTTTTAAAATGTTATCTGAGGCACCTACTTTTTCATCTTGAGTAGTTGTTGTAGGATTTTGTTTCAGTCTCAAATAGTAATTTATTTTTTATCTTACTCTTAAATATTATATGATAATATTCCTTTGTATTATCACATAATTTTATGACTCATTCTTTTATGAATAATAACTTGATTCCTTATTTTTAGTGTACAAACCAGAACCTCAAAGCAAACCTCTGAGTAAATGAGCAGTAGAGATATGTAGCTAGTATTTCTGGAATCCAGAATGGGAATAGAGCTCTTGGTTTTCTGGGATGAGTTTCAAAAGCTCTTCATAGAACATAGTGTGTATTAGGTCTTAAAAGATGTGTAAGCCCTCTCCTGTTGGAGTCTTCTGGGAAGCTAAGAAGCAGTAAGAAGGGATGTGGGATGCATCAGAGGATGGAGGGGTAATTTATCTTGGGCAGCTGCAGTGCTGCAGGAATGTGGTAAGGTGGTGAGAAGAGGAGGCAAGTTAGGAGCATAAAGTAGCAGCCCAATTTAATTTCTCTGTAACTTGAGATAATTATTCTAAGAGATGTAGATTTTTGCTTAAAATTATAGCTATAATAAACAAACCAACATGAAGTGATCAGAACGGTTCTCAAAAAGATAATTCTGGCGTGTGTGGAAAGTGAATTGGAGACGGTGGCTGGAAAATGGAGTGACTTGTGAGCTGCAGACTATTGAGGATGTTGCTTCCCAAATGTAGTAGGAAGTATTGCAGGCTTGCATAGGATTGGTACCATCAAGATAAAAATGAGGGGATTACAGAAGAGAATTGTACAGGTTTCAGTGACTGCTTGCAGTACTTACGTGGATTGGGAGAAAGGTCGGAAGTAAATTGAAAGCTGTGATAATTGAACTGTTTCAGCAAAATGTCCAAGGAGTGATGGCTTATAAATATCTTAATCTCAAGACAAAAGGACCTAAGAATTTAGGAATTCAGTAATGTTTACATTATTACATGCTTAGGTAGTTGAAACCTTCATACTTAAACTGCCAGTTTTAGAGAGCAAATTCCTAAAAGAGAAATAAAGGTGGGGTATAAATAACACGAGCATCAAAAGAGCAGTGGACCATTGAAGTTGATGAGGATTCCTCAGAGCCATCCATCAGAAATGGCAGTAAGGGAGAGTGGGTTAGCATTGCTCATGGGCAGAATTCTGGGACTGTATGTGACCTGAACACTGAAAAGAGGACATCTCACTTAACAGTTAGAAATTCCTTTATGACATTCATGAAGAAAGTTTGTTTCTTTTTATTTGTGGGAAAGAGATTTCCAAACTGCCCTGGTTTAAAATTTGGTTGAATGAGAGGTGAGAAAGTGGAGGTGGAAAGTAGTTTACTTTTCACTCTCATCAGCTGGTAGTGGCTGTTTCTCTAGGCAATGCTCTCTGCACCCATATCCTTTTAGAAGCTTCTGACACAAATTTTGTGTTGCTGACAGATGTTCTTATTGTTCGAGGTCTTGTTGGGTACCATGCAGGCTGGCCTCAAATTCCAGTTGTCTCAACCTCCTGATCTTACTTTTTATCTTACTCCTTATACTATAGTTGCATTCTTAGGTTTCTTCAGAATGTTTTATTTCCATCTTAATTGTTTTTTTTCTATTAGGCCCAGGAGGTCTTCATGTTGTTCAGCAAATCAGCACATAAAAAGCCTGTTACCTAGACATAGTCTCCTCAAGTGATAAGCCTGTAAAAGCACGCAGTCCACACACAAATCACCATTACATGTTACTGAGATAGCCCATTGAGGCAGACTCCCCAGGTGGTCTTGCAAATAGATGGTGGAAAGAGCCTTTTAAACGATGAGCCATTCCTTTCCTATATCAGCACGTGTTATTTGGCTTGGTCTTCGTATAACAAAATATGACTTGTGCTGGAATTTGGCTTTCTTATTGATGAGTAAAGAATCTCTTATGTTTATTCTGTAAAATTTTTAGAAGCTGCTGATGTCCTAGGAATGATTTCCTTATAGAGAAGCTTATTAAATTACATGTATACAGACATATGTATGTATGTGTGTGTGTGTATATATATATATATATATGGTATATTTAGAAAAAAGAAACTTAGAAGTACTTAGTGCTTTTAGTCCTTCAGCTTCATAGACACATGACCTACCTTAAAATAGTATTTTTCTTTTTAGTTTAATGACAGAATGGCGTTTTTCTCGAGGAGTACAAGAACAGACCAAAGCTTTCCTTGATGGTTTTAATGAAGTTGTTCCCCTTCAGTGGCTACAGTACTTCGATGAAAAAGAATTAGAGGTTAGGCTCTTTCCTTTTGTTATTGTAGTGAACATTAATGGGTGATGAACTGTTTTGTGTTTTCATACAGCACTGTCAACATGTTTTAAAGTCATGTAGCACAGACAAAGACAAAGCAGAATTCATGTAGCACGAGGCTGCAGCCACTTGTTTGATTAATGTTTAGGTGACATCATACTGCTGAGGAAGAGTGCTATTGTAGGGAAATTGGTGAAATCTCACTTTTGTAATGAGTTGCTTCAAAGATCAGACTTTGAAGACATGAGTTCTTAGTGCTGTTACCTGTATCTGGGCTTGAAAGTATGTCAGCAATTATTTTTTGTTATATATGATACCATTTACCACATTAACTTTTTAAATGTGTAGTTCAGTAATATTAAGTAAAATTACATTATTGCTAGAAATTTTTCATCTTGTAAAACAGAAACTCTTTACCCATTTAACAATTCCTTCTATTTTCCCAGCCTCTCACAAAACTGTTTTGTGTAAATCTGATTATACTTGAAATTTCTTAAAAATGAAATTATACCTTATTTACCTTTTTGTTGCTACTTGTTTTATCCATTCTGCAGCATGTTTCACAATTTCTTTCCTTTTGAACACTGAGTAATAGTCCATCATAGTTATATATAATAAATACATGTATATGATCAAATACAGCTATAAAACTATTCTAAAAAACTGCTCAGAAAAATTAAAACCTGTCTCAATAAATGGAGATAGGCCATGCTGTGTACTAGAAGACTCAGCATTGTTAAAATGTCACTTCTCTCCAAACTGATCAGTCTATTCAGCATCGTCAACAGCCCAATAGAAGTTTTTTACAGAAAATAAGGTCATTCCAGAGTTAGGAAATATAGCGGCTTTAGAATAGCCAAAACAACTTGGAAAAGGACAAAATTGGCTACTTTATATAATCTGATTTCAAGACTTACTGTAAAGCAGTTAAGCTAGTGTGGTATTTATTAAAGGAAAACAGATTAACTCAATACCAGAGAATGCGTTATTAGACTCATCCATATGGAGTCATTTGGTTTTTAACAAAAGTGCTAAGGTACTTCATTAGAGAAAGGGAAAAATTTTTCAAAAAATACTATTGATCAACTGGATATCTATGGGGCAGAAAATTAACTTTGAATTTTACTCCAGCCCATTAATACTAATTTTCTATGTATCGTAAGCGTAAATGTGAAAATTAAAGAGTTTCAAAAATCTTGATGTATGCAAAAGGTTTTTGAATTTTAGTATAATGAAAGATGGTTTATTTAGAAGGGAAAAGTGGAAAACAAAGAAGACAGACAAATTCTAGGAGGTGGCAAGGGGCTTAGAGCTGAAAGCCACCAGAAGTACTTTAGGGTGAGCAAAACAAAACAAAACAAAACAAAACATAAAGTTGACTGCATGGGAAACGAAAAACATTTTTCCTTCTAGAAATAACAATAAGAAAATGAAAAGATAACTTACACGCAAGGCAAACTGTTGAGACAGTGATATATATATACAGAATATATATTTTAAAATTCGTATGTTAATAAAAAGACAAAACTTGTAATAGACAAAGATGCATTTTACAAAAGAAAATACACAGATATAGTGGCTCCTACTTACAGTCCCAGCTACACCAGTGACTGAGACTGGGAGATACTGGAGCCTAGGAGTTCAAGGTCTGGCCTCATAAATCTATCACAAGACACAAAAACCTGTGTCTTCAGAGGTCTAGTGTGGCAACATTTTAACGGTAGCTTTTCTTTCTAAAGTCATTTTGGGGGGCTGGGAAGATAACTCAGTAGAATAAGCATTTGCCTGGCAAGCATAAGGTTCTGAGTTCAATCCCCAGTACTGCAAAAATAGATAGATAGATAGATAGATAGATAGATAGATAGATAGATAGATAGATAGATAGATAGATAGAAATTAAAAAAAAAACATTTTGGTATTCTTGTTTTCAGAATATTAATTACTATAATGAACAAGATACTAAAGTAATGTAGGATTAGTTTTAAAAAAGAAAAGCCATGCAGATGGCATGTGAACACACAGAATCTGGTCATTAGTTATTGAGGAAAGAAAAAGTTAAATGAAATACCATTTGGGTTAGTGTTTTCAGAATATTAAATGTACAACTACTTTATATCCTAGCAGCTCCACCTTTAGGTGTTTACTCAATTGGAGTGAAATATTCACACAAATAATTGTATATCAGAGTTCACTGCAACAATATCAGTGTCCAAATCTGAAAGCATCAGTGTGCACCAGTGAATAAACAACTTGTTACATATTTTTATCAGTGGAATACTACTCAGTGATATGAAAAAGTGAATAGCTACTAGCCACAGAAAAATAGATTAATCTCAGAAACATGAGATAAGCAGCAGTGAGGAGGAAAAGAGCCAGAAAAGATATGGGTATGCATATATGCTATAGACAAAGTCATGCATGTGTACACATACATGCTGTTCTCAGAAAGACAAATATAGATGGTGAAATTCTTGATCATCTGAAGGTATTGATCACTTTGCCTACAAAAAAGGACAAGTATTACATAATTTATTGTGCTTAAAATAATTTTTATCCCATCTATGACAAGATGGAGCTGTTGGAAAATTTTCACATAAGTAGAATATTTTGTTCCCCAGCAAGCTGGATAAATAACAGGTTAGTATTATATATATATATATATATATATATATATATATATGGACATTCATATATGTGATTCAGGGCATGTGTGTTTATGTGTGTGTATATATAATATCTATTATATATATTTTAACATATATTAATATACTTTAAAATATATATTAAAATAGATATGTTTTTGAGTAGATTTTCATGAAGAGTTCAGCTTGGGTTCCATGAAAATGGTAAAATAAAACAGCAAAGGATTCTTTAGGAGGTTTCTACAAATTTGGCTGGATTTGCTTACTGTGATCTTTATTTGCCATGAACATAGCTGGTTATATAATTATGCCAGGGAACTAACTAATTGTGCCACCCAGAAAATTTCAGTCATATCTTGTTCTGTTCACCAAATGTTCAGTGTGGCCTGATAACTATGCTCATTTTCCAGGTTATGTTGTGTGGCATGCAGGAAGTTGACTTAGCAGATTGGCAAAGGAATACCGTTTATCGGCATTATACAAGAAACAGCAAACAAATAATTTGGTTTTGGCAGGTACTTGCTATATCTTTCTGAAACATAATACACAAAGAAAACATTCTTGAATGAAATGTGGTTTGAAAAGGTGTTTTTTGTTTTTGTTTTTTCCTTCTTAAATTAACGAGTTTTTGGGTTTGGCTTTTAATATTCCAATTCCAACTACAAATTGAGTACCATGAACACTTTTTAAAGGTATTTTCCTTTGTATCTTTGTCTTTTTGAAAGAAATGACAGTCTTGTTTAACCATTAAATTAATGGTAGTAGTTGTAGGACCAGCTTTTTTTTTTTTTTTTTATGTCTTTTTTTTTTTGAGACAGGGTCTCACTGTGCAGTTCAGGCTGGCCTTAAGCTCACTTTGTAGCTCAGGCTGGTCTCGAACTCACAACAATCCTCCTGCCTCAGCCTCCCGAGTGCTGGGATTACAGGCATGCGCCACCACGCCCGGAGGACCAGCTTTTTAATTTAGCAGTAACAAAAGTATTTCAGTTTGGCATGGTGGAATATACCTATAGTCCAAGTATTCAGGAAGGAGTGCAAGTTTGATAGCCTGGCCAACCTAATGAGACTTTGTCTCAAAATAAAAATTAAAAAATAAAATAGTTAAAAAGGGATTGAGATACAGTTTAGTAAGAAGACCCCCTCGAGCTTAATTCCCAGTACCAATTTAAAAAAAATCAAAAAAACCTGTAGTCCTAGAATAGTTTTAAGTTCTTCACATAAGTACTCTGAGACTCATTTGAACAACTCTGTGATTGGATTTTTGGTTTACTTCTACTTAACTGTTTTTCTTTCACATGAAAAGCTAGGTTTTCTACTACTATAGTGATACCATGATTCAAATGGGTCCACACTGGAACTTTTCTACTACTTGAACCAGTGAAGTTTGGGGAAAAAACTGCTTGGTTTTCATAACTTTGCTTAATTGGAACTTTTCTACTACTTGAACCAGTGAAGTTTGGGGAAAAAACTGCTTGGTTTTCATAACTTTGCTTAATAGTCTAACCAAAAACTTGACTTGAACACACCAATAGGGCTGAGAGTGAGTATTTTTGTCCTGCTAGGGACAAAGGGTGATGCTTTAGTGTAAGCACCCCACTCACCCCGACAGCATAGAGTGCTTGTGTTAGTGTGTTAGGACACTCACCATTGTGCTTTTTATATTTTACATTTTATTCACATAAAATATTGTAACCATGGCTCCAGGGAAAGGTAGTGATACCAGCAGTAAGTGAAGAGAACTACAAAGCACAACAGAGAAAAAAGTTATTCCAAATTTGTTCAAGTTCTGGAAAAGTATTTTTATAAATGTAATTTGGGGGCCTCAAAGTTAATTACTTGGTTTTTCACATTTCTTATGGGAAAACAATATGTTCAGTTCTTAAACTTTGTGGTATTTGAACACAAATTTTGAATGAATTGAGTTTGACAACCAAGGTATGACTGTATACATGTATTTCCAAAAATTGTATCTTTAAAATACTGTAATTTGTTGATTGCGTAGTTTAAAGAAGTACAGATCCATCTAGAAGTCCGTCTTAAAATACACTGTACTTCAAAACATGTAAAATGACACATGCCAAGAAAATAATGTAATGTTGGTTTTCTGAGAGAAACTTGAAACAGTCTGAATGCCCTGTCCCTCCAGGACAGGACTACTATAAAACCCTTTATAGTGGAAGTGTATAGTTCCATATGAATATACCACTTCTGAAAAAGCATAAGAGGAAAAAATATTTGGCATCAGTTCTACAAGCCAGCTAGTGGTTGGAGGCCAAGCGGAGAAGGCTGCTTTTTACATTCTGTACCCTTGTATTACTTTTTAAATTCAGAGTGCGGGGAGTAAATCCATTGTTCAAGCCTTAAAAACCCTGGAAAAATATTCAATGAGAAAAAATACAGCAACAGGGAAGTCGTCATTGACTCAGGGAAACGTAACAGTGGTTTAGAGGCCAACCAGATCTGACTTATGTTTTGCCACTTAATAGCATCTTGTGAAGGACAATCTGCATTGTTTAAACTACAGTATAGTGGTACTTTTGGTTCATATGTATAGTGTGTGTGTGTATATGTGTGTGTGTGTGTGTGTATATATATATATATATATATATATATATTTTTTTTTTTTTTTTTTTTTTTTAATGTATTTTAGTACAGGGTCTCACTACACAGATTGGACTCCTAGTGATCTTCCTGTTTTCATCCTCCCAAGCACTGGGATTATAGGCACATGCCACCATGTCTGCTGTCTATCTCAGTGCGCCCGAGTTCCTTCACCTGCTTAAGTAGGTGCTTTAGTCCTCTGAGCTATCTGGCCAACCCAGTGCTTCGATTCATGAACGCTTTTGTTGGCAGCAATTTGGTTTGCAAAAGCATTTGGCAAAATTTTGTGGTTCACACACTCTGCTTTGGTTTACCCAATCTCAACCATCTTTCTACAACAAACACAATATGGCCACTTTTCCAGAATTGTGGAACAAATTAAGTTTGTGAACAGAGGTAACACTGTATATAGGCTTCTGTTTTCTTATGTGTACATTGTCATAGAATTGTGAAATCTAAAGGAAAAGCAAATGGCACTGTGTTTTTCAGAAGTCCTAAGGAGGTGACAGCTATTATGTAGGTGACTTTTATCCTGTTTGTTAATCTAGAGCTCTGACCTTAGACAAACCATTTGCCCTTTATAAGTCTGTCATTCATTTCCTCTTGGTAAGATGGATGTAATGACAGCATTGGCCCACAGAAGTGATAAGGATTAACTGAAGTACGAGTCCCAGAGTACTTAGTAGCATAGCGCCTATCCTGAAGAAATGATACATGCTATTTGTCACACACCTTTTGAACCAATTTTAGCATTAAATATTATTTTATTCTATCTGTTTTCATTATGAGAATTTAGCATGTATTTTATATTAAAGTACATTTGGTTTTATTGCAGTTTGTGAAAGAGACAGACAATGAAGTAAGAATGCGACTATTGCAGTTTGTCACTGGAACCTGCCGTTTACCTCTCGGAGGATTTGCTGAGCTCATGGGTAATGCAGTCTCTCATTACAGTATCTTTGTAGATAGTTTTGTGCTAATGACCCTTAGATACACAGTAGACTTCACCTATTATTCTGGGCTCTATGTAAGGCTTCTACTATAAGAAACAGTAGTGGTTAATATCAAAGACATGTGTCAAGCTAAAAGGAGTCTCTTCATGTAGCCTAGAGGGCTTTGCTTCCTAAGTGACTGTAAAGTACTGTAGTTTTTCTTTTTTTTTTTTCTTAATGGTCCCAGGGATTGAACTTGGGACCTTGTGCTTGCCAGACAGGCACTTCCAGAAGTCCTTCTCTATTGGGATTTCTACAGCACTAAGGAGCTTATTAGAAAGTTCTTTATTTAGTGTCATTCATATGATTTTGTGATACTTTGTTATTTAGCTATCAAAACCAAAAGTTAAAAGGGATCTGATAAAGATTATCTTATTTTCCTGCTTTAGGAAGTAATGGGCCTCAAAAATTTTGCATTGAAAAAGTTGGCAAAGACACCTGGTTACCAAGAAGCCATACATGGTAAGTTTTAAACTCCTAAGTAGGAAAGTAAGTGCTAGAAAGAATATTTTGTTTTTAAAAAATATGTAAGATTCAGTATAACTGCTTATTCATTAAGGTAGTCAGAATTTAAATTTTGAGAAACCAGTAACTTGGTATTCTGTAAACACTTCAAGATGAATTCTTATTAATAGAAACACAACCTATATTCATTGAGTCAGTAAAGATTTGAAAAAAAACACCCACTGTGTATGAACACCACTTACACACTGTATAAGACCAAACTGCTCTTTGTCTTTTATGAACTTTAAATTTAATAGTAAAGGACCTAGACAAACAAATAAGTAACTGGAAATGAGTGCTGTACTGGAGAGCAATTGGAGCTCTGGGTGCTCAGGAGATTTCTTAGAACAGGTTGTATTTGAGCTTAACGAATAGCTTGTGGAAAGAATATTCTTTGAACAGAAATGCTAAATTAAGCTAAAACACTGAAATCACTTTTCAAGGAAATGGAAGATGATTATTTATATGATTGGAACTTGTGAATCAGGAGAGGTGAATTTGGAATGTAAGTAGGAACTAAATTTATGTGGAGAATTGGGATTTCATTTTTAAGGAAAATTAGTCTCAATTGTCCTCTCAGCCCGCCCTGGGGGCCGGGGCAGGGCCAGCATAGCAGGCCTGGGGATTGAACCCCTGGCCCCTATGTGTACTTGCAGACGCTATAATCTGCTGAGCTATTTGGCCAACCTTTACTTTGATCCTGGAAACCCTATCTTGCATACAAAAGATTCTCAGTAAATAATGAATGAGAAGTAAGAAAAATGGAGTCTTCGAGAAGGTAGTAGGACTCATGACATGTATCAGGAATAGTGAAAACGGTAATAATGGCTTTTTACAATTCCAGAATCTGTACTCATATTGCTAGTGATTTATATCTGCATTTTCTCCAGGGAAATTTAAAATGTCTTTTCATGTAGGTCCCAACTACTAGATTTCTCTTAAGAAATTTGGATAATTAATAATCAAGTAACACTAAGTTTTTACATACCTAGCCTACTTATAGCCATTGTTTTTAAATATGCTTTAAAAAGTGCTTATGTTAGAAGTCTTTCAGTTTATTTTATTGAAAACGTCTGATCTTGTTTTTGCTTTTGTTCAGTTTTAATCGCTTGGATCTACCACCATATAAGAGTTACGAACAACTAAAGGAAAAACTTCTTTTTGCAATAGAAGAGACAGAGGGATTTGGACAAGAGTGAATGTGGCTTCTTGTCTTGGAGGAGTGCTTGAATTTAAATATCCCAGCCAAGAAAAATTGCGCATAGTGTATATAAGCTGTTCATTCTGTACAGTAAATTGTCTTAACCTCTCAAAGCATAAATATTTTCTGTTCTTCCACAGAAATATGCAAAACAGTTCATCATTTTCTACTTTATTTATTGTTCCCTTGAAATGACGACCAGGAAAAAGATCATCCTTAAATTTTGAAGCAAGAGACTTTATTAAAAATTATATATCTATAAGAGCATATATGATAGTGGCTCTAGTTTTATAGAGCTTCAATGTATTAAACATGACAGCTGTTCATTCACAAAGATCTGTATTTGCTTTACCTTGTTTCTGTGATCCAGGGGAAATGTGCAAATTGCTCCATGTTCTTCTCTCTTATGCAACATCTCCAGAGGGTGTTTAGTTGCATGGCTATTCAGGAAGGTATTAAGGGCTTAGGCCAAATCTCAAGTGTATTAAAAATGCTGCTGGCTTTTCTGAAGACAGGTACTTAACCCTGTCAGTTTGTTTTAAATAAATACAATAGTGAAAAATTTCCCTCTTTGCTACATCAGTAATATAGTAAGAGTAATGAGTGAACTGTAACTTACATGGAAGTCATATGTTAGATTTAATAAAATTTAGTTTGTTATGGAGGTTGGAAAGAATTCATTGAGCAGCATAGTTTTATTACTTTACTTTGGGATAATAGTTATTTGTGAAATTAAAAGGAATTGGCTATTCTGTTAAAAATCTGATTCTTTAATTAACAATAAATTGTTATAGTCTGATACTTGAAAACATATAAAAGGTAATGCAAACTTTACCATTTTTGTTTGTGTTCAAAGTTTGGTTTTACAAAACCAAATAAAGTAAATAAAACATGGACTGAAAAGGGTTACAAAAAACTTGAACACTAAAATTGGAGACTAATAATTTTCCATTTGTGTTTAATGCCTTCATTCAATTTAAATTCATGGAAATTCTGTGTATCTGAATAAGCATAAACCCCCTTTTACATAGATCCATTTATTTTTATCCTAACAGTACTTTTTGTATTTCATTATAAGGGCATTTTTGAATTACAAAGATATATAAAACAAATAAAAATTTGATGTGAATAATATAATGCCGCTTTTAGCAAACTAGGCTTCACAGAAATTTTAATTTCCAGTTTTAAACATGCTTTCCAACATGCACTGTAAATTTCATTAACTTAAAACTTTTTATAAACATGGAACTGACTTTTTAGAATGTATTATCTGTAAATATTCCACCACTCAATACATAAGGAAAATACTAGTACACAGTCTAACTTCCATAAGCACTAGCTTTTTGCTTTGCCAAAATTTTATTTTTCTACATGTTGGACTGTGTTGAATTTTTACTTAAAATCCATAGTAAATATGAAATAAAGGCAGTGACAGCTGATAAGACTCCTTTCCCAAATCCTAACTACAAACATTCTGGTTATTTATAAGCCTAATTTTTTTTTAAATGTATATGTTAGGTTACACAGTAGAGGCTAACCATTGTTCATCAGGAACAATGTCATTCTGTTATAAAAGAAATTATTGTCAATCAGTGGCAGTGCAAGAGAATGTAAGCTAGCAGATTGGGCAGACAGGGATAGGGTTTCAGGAGGCTAGTCCTTCTAGTAAGACATTACCATGTGCCAGACCAGGCTTCAGAGAGCACAAGAGCCAGCCTACAAAGACTTAATTTGGAGATGCCATTTCACACCATACTGTAGATACAAGAAAAATATAAAGCTGTCCCATCTACTCATTGGTAGAACAGCTAGAAAAATGTGACCCACTGCTCTTTTCTTCCTTCTCCTAACTGATCTGAGCTGGAACAGCCAGAAGGAAATTACAAGTATAAGCTCACTGTGCCTGGACAGAGCTCATGAGCGAATGGTAAAAAACAGCAAGGGCAAAGATGGGTTCACATTTCTACTTCATTTTGGTGATACTACCCCCACCATCAGGAAAGGGAGGTTGGGACACATTTTCACAAGTCCCATTAGTTATTTGTCTGTCTTCCAGGAAAAGAACGTACCAGTGCTTGATGTGTTTTTTCTTCTTAAAGTGAAAAGCTTACCATTTCCCCCTGCTGACTTCAATAGCTGGGTACCATTACCCTGAAAACCATGTAGGATGTTATGTGTCAGCTATATTGTCAGGCAGCTTCACTCCTGCTTAAAATGACCGAGTGCTAAGCTGCATCTGGACAGAGAAAACTGCAGATACAGACTAGGAAGCTGTGACTTTTCGGGTTTCTGTGAGAGCAAAACTTGGGACTGCCCATCCCGCATGAGGACCTGTCACTTGAGATGATGGTTTGCGGAAGCTCATGAAGTGCTGTGACGAAACATCTTCTAAAGAAGGCCAGCATTACTCCACAGATAAGCTGCAGTTCTTGCTAGACTGCTGACTAAACCAGTACTATGCTAATGCCTATTGCAGACCTGCTGAATTCTAATGTCTGAACATGGGACAACCTGAAGTAAAATGAATGTTTTGTTGAAATATATATAGGGGAAAATAGAAGTTCTGCAACACTCCCCACTTTCTTTAGTCTGTTGAATTTAGGGGCCACGCCTGAAGTAAAATGGGGATTTAGACTCAGTCCAAAAGTTACATCTCCTGAATCCCAGAATCTCTCTCCAGTCTCAACCACAAACAATACAATGTGATGTTTTTAAAAGTACTAACATTTAACATCTTTTATATGATGTAAAAACTCATAGATTGTGTTTTGTTTTAGCAGTGCTTATTGATAAATGAGTCTGAGAAATTTTTGAAATGTCCATAATTAGTTCAATAGTTCATGATTAAGTTGGTAAATTCTACCAACAAGAAGAGACCCTGGCATGATGGTGCATGCCTGTTATCCCAGCATTAGGGGGGCTGAGGCAGAACCACCAAGGGCTCGAGGCCATGTAGTGAGTGGAAGTGTGAGCTACAGACTGTCTTGGTTTTCAGGTTTTTATAGGTTTATGGCCACTATTCAGATTTCTTTTTCACATTCTTGAAGAAAATATGCATAAGGAAGTAATGATCCATCATGAGGCCCACTATCCCATTTGTTAGAAAAAGTGCAAGGATAACAAGTTTTGTTAATAATTGCATTAGCATTGTATGAGGGCCCAAAGCAATGACCCTGCACTAGTTGTGGCTCAGGCAAGCCAAAAGATTACATACTCACAGATCCAGGATGCTGATGGTCTACACAAAGTGATCACAGCAGCCTATTTCCTTCCATTAGTGAGTAATGAATACAGGGTCTGCAACATGCTGGATGAGTGCTCTACCACTAAGCTACAGGCCCACTTTAGAAGACTTTGCTGAACTGTCTAGGCCTTTTAACTTTCAATCCTTTTGCCTCTGCTGGGATGACAAGGTATGTGTCCACATGCATCAACAGCTTAATTTTTAATAGCCAAAATATGGAAAACTAAATGCCATTCAATGGTTAAACTGGTATGTCTATGTAATGCAGTATCTGTCAACACTAAAAAACTGTTTATGGAACTTAGGGCAGCCTAAAGTGCATTATATGGAGTAGAAAAGTTCAGTCTCAAACCATAGCATGCCATTCAGTGACTCATAAAGGGACAACAGGAGGAGAGAAAAGATGGGTGTGACTGACCTATGGTTTTTCCATGGTAATGGGAGAGGCCCGTCATGACTGGTATATTACAAAAATCTACCTGATAGAACTGCTCAAAACCATTTAAAAGTGGTAAAGACCTGACTGAGGCCTGTTTCATTTACAAGTTTAGTATTAGTCTAGCATTTAAGATGTTACCATAGTCCCCTCTGTGGCAATTTCTTATGATACTATAATTACTTCAAAATAAAGTTCATGTAAGTATCTGGAAACAGCTGGGTATAAGTGGCACAGGTGTGCCTTGGAAGTGCAAGGTCCTGAATTTGATTCCCAGTACTAAAAAAAAAAAAAAAAAGGATACCTCTAGTATCAGAAAATAGACTTCCCCATCCACAAAATGCTTTATTACTGATGAAAATTCTTTTCACAGAGATCACTTACTAGGTATTCTGATATGTTGTGTGCATCCTTTAGGGATTGAACCTGGGGATGTATGTGCTAAGTAGACACTAAACCTTCAGTTACATCCTTATCCCAGGATTATTCTTGGACTAACCCAAGCCCCTACCTTCCTCTTATTTCATTACCTAATACTAATGAAAACAAAAAGAATTATAAGTTCAAAGTCATTCTAAAGAGGAAACTGAAAATGAGGAAAAATGCTAGGGGTATAGCTCTGGTAAAGTGCTTACTAAGCAGGTATGAGGCTGTTTGATTTCACAACACTGAGAAAAAAAAAATAGTAAAATTTTCTAACATGCTAATATAAATAAAGCACAGACCTGTCACATGCTAATATAAATAAACCACAGACCTGTCAAAACCTTGAATTAGAAATTCCAAAACTCAGAACTGGACAAATGTGAAGGTGTGAAATGTTTGCTTAAAAATAAAATGTATCTCAGAAATGAGGATTATAAAAGAAACTGCACAACACATATAACTAAAAGCAAAATGAATATGGAAGACCAATAAAGAGAAATAGGAAACTGAAACCCAAACAACTGAGGAATATACGATTCAGGTAAAAATGCTGAGATAACAAGGAGTCTCTAAAAAGATCGATCAATGGTTTTCAAAAGTGGTTAAACAGACCAATATAAAATGAGGGATCATTGGTATGACAAATGGACTGGTCTCCAGAAGATGCTGTGAACAGAAAAAGACAGGAAAACTCTAGATTAAGTAAAACCTGTAAGCAACTGAGCTGCTTCTGTCTGTGGCTTAGAGATTAACTTCTGTCTGTGGCTTAGAGATTAACTTCAAATTGCAAATCAAATGCAATGTATGATCTGTTATTGTAGGATAGTTGAGGGAGTTTGAATATTGCATGATAGTAGATGCTATCAAACAATCAGTAATTTTATAGTTGTGACAATGTTGTATTTGTTTTTTGGAAGATACCCTCAAGATAGAGGATACATGGTAACAATATGCAATTATATTCAAAAATTTAGAAGCAAATACAGAGATAAAACTTAACACAAACTG